>CM060092.1:16221357-16399395 GCA_030522485.1 Stenchaetothrips biformis | reverse complement strand
CGCGTTGCACAGCCCACGATTAGACGTATTAATCACTCTTGCATCTACCTGTGTTGTTACGCGCTGCTCGCCGAGGAATTGCATTTGTGTGTGTGGTATGTGTGTGTGTTGTGTGTTTTCTTGTGCTGGCGGTATGTAGGATTTCAGTGCGTCGCGGGCATGCCACGGATTGGTGATTGATTCAGTTGCTCGTGTGGAGAAACTCTCCCTTGTTAGGAGGCTGAGTTTACTTTGTGACTCGTGAGCGTAGTGAGAGAGATAGTACGCACAGCTCTACAATAAGGGCGCGGTAAAAAGAAATAAATATAAAATAAAAATGTTTTCACTTTTGTTTGGTTTAGGCGGAAACTAAAGGGCATAGCGCAAGTTCCTCGTCCTTGGCTGAGCCAGAGATCAAGGTCACGGCGACGTCATTAGCGGGAATCGAACCCCCGGCACCCGGCAACCCAAGGCCCGCCAAGGCCGCGCGCAGCCCTTCAAAACACGAACGGGGAACGGGGGGGGGGGGCCGGTAATGATGCTGGTTGTGGCAATGGCGCGGCAGTGGCTGGCGGTGGTGGGGCGGCACTCGGGGCCCTGCCTGGGACGCTGATTCGCCTGACTCGCCTGGGGGCGGCTCGGCGGCGCGGCGGCCGGCGAGCGGGCGGTGGGTTACTGACCGAGCCGGCCGGGCGTCTTGCACAACTATTCCAGGCGTCCACTCAAACTCGGTGCGAGTAATAACACTGACGCACTGCTCGGTGTCCAGCGGGGCGGGGCGAGCGGCGGTGGCCGTGGCCCTATCCAAGGGCCCCGGGCTGTGGCGCCTGCACTGCAAGCGACCGCACTGGAGCCTGAAGTAGTCGAAGAGGGCCTTCGCGACCTCGCGGTGGCGCACAGTGGGCCAGAAGACCGGCGCAGGCGGCCAAAACTCCAGACGCGTTTTGAGCTCCAGAGTCGCTGAATGAGACTCGAACCGAACGTGTGACCCCACCAATGGATTGCTCTCCGGACGAGGAATCCATTGGTGGGGTCACACGTTCAATTTGAGTCGCATTTAGCGACTCGGAGCTCAAAACACGTCTGGAGTTTTGGCCGCCCGCGCCGATCTTCAGGCCCACTTTGCGGCGTTTCCCTCCGCAGCGGCTTCCCAAGGTGAATGGCATTTCGCGAAATGACGGCGGGTGTTAGCAATGAAACGGAGCCGATTATTTCTGTCGAAAGTGGCAATAGCGACTCGGGATCAATGCATGCGGCCGTGACACCTTTGTCTGTCTTTATTTCGGGGGGCAGGCCGAAGGGCAGCGCCGCCGTGGCGTGCCGAACCCGGCTGGCGTGCACCCCGCCGCGGTGCAGGGCGTACTCGGGGCCACCCCGCCCCGCCCCGCCCGGACAGCGACAACCTGCCGAGTTGATTATGGCAGCAAATCGATCCCCCACTGGTCGCTGCGTCGGGCGACTCGCGGTGGACAACCCCCATGACCACGGGTCACCGACCCCGCCGGACCTCGCGGCGAACAGTCACCCGCAGCGGTCAAAAAATTTTTTAAAAAAATTGACATAAAAAAAATAAAAAAATCTCCAGCCGTTGTACGAGATATGGGCACCCAAAATCTCAATAAATGTTAAGTTGGTCGTCGGCGGGGCGCCTGCATCATCAGTATGCGACGTACCGTGAAGAAGAATGAGATTACCAAAGCCTGGCGGGCTGGCGGCGGGCTGGGCCTCGGCCTGGGCCTCCCAGTGGCACGCTATCCTGGGCGCCGGCCGCGCCGGCACACTGACCGAGATACCCATGCAGGACATCGGGCAGGCCCTTGCAGCAACAACGGCCGCTGCTGGCCGCCGTTGGCCGCCGCTGGCCGCATGGACGCGGCGCTGGAGCGCGCTGCCCCTGACTCCTAGGCCACCCCTCGGACGGACACGCCCCGCGCGTCCCTCGCTGCTGCCTCCGCGCACGACTCGCATTCCGGACACGGCGTCGCCGCTGTCTCTCTCGCTCCCGTCCGGAACGCCCCGTGAGCGGGAGAGAGGCGAGCGTACGGTTTGGAACCGGCCTGCTGCTTTACTTGGCTCGCGTGCCGCTCGCCGACGAGTATAACGTACTGCTTGAAGGGCCCTCGTGCGTGCCGTGCCTTTGTCGCCGCGGAGCCTGGCGCTGGAATGTGAATGTGAATCAACAACGAGAACGGCACCATTGCGGGGAAACGGCCGGGTTGGTTGAATCGGCCCGTTCGTCACTCGGTGCACAACCAGGCTGCGTAAACACGTTGTCCTGCCCAAAGTAATGGAGTGTCGACCTGCAGGACCAAGAGGTAATTGTGGTCCGGCTGCACGGCGTGTCCGAAGCGGCGGAGCGGCCCGTATCGGTGGCGGAGCACGGCATGAGGCTGCCAGACTGCCTGGCGGGCAAGCCTGGCGGTGGCAAGCCGCCGCGGAGCGCGCAGCGCGGAGCATGGCGCAAGGAGATTTGATAGCTGTGTGCGTTCAAGTCGATGGCCTAGGCCGGCCTAGGCGGTCTCGGCTTCGGCCGCTTCGGCAGTCTAGGGCAGCGAGTCCCTAGTCCGCGCTCGGCCTGACTATGGCTATGCACGCGGCGCGGGGCCCGCGGCAGGCCCGCGGCAGTGGCCGGCCGGACTGACTTACAATAATGTCGCAACGGAGTGTTAGCGGCGGTAACAACCTGCGCGAGGGACTGAGTACAACAGATATATTGTGAGTGGCGGAGAGATGAATGTTGTGGCCGCCACTGCCGCCATGCCGCCACTGGGCTGGCTGGTTATTTTCGAGAAGAGGACTGTCACGACGGCAAGGGCGCTGCTTAACGGCGCGCAGGCGACGGAGCGCGACTTGGCCAATCATGCCGTAAGCGCGGCGTCGGCGGTCAGCGGCGGTCAGCACCCTCACGGAGGCCGCCTTTGTGTCCAGGTCACCGTCGCCGCCCACGCGGGACAGCCCCGGGGACGCCGCCGGCGACGTGCTGTCCAGGACGTACCGCATCTGTCGGGAGCCGGCGCCGTCGTCTTCCACGTCAGGCGCGTCGAGGCGCTATCCGAGGACGGCCGACGGCGCCGACGGCCCCGGACCTCGACCGACGCACCGCCCAGGACTCCGCCACGGACTGCAGGAGCACCTGAACCGGCTGGCCACGGCGCCGGCAGGTAAGCCCGGATTACTGATCGGGTTCGAGATTTTTGCGTTTGTGGGTGTTGCACATCGTCCCGCTTCGTTGACAGGCGTCGGCATGGACAGCGCGCCGGACGCCGGCAGCCAGGGTTTCCGTCGAACGACGCCCGCGTCGCGGCCAGGACGGTTCTCCCTACGGGAACACAGTGGGGGCAGCGGGGGCAGCGGGGGCAGCGGGGGCAGCAGTGGGGGCAGCGAGGGGAGCGGCGCGTCCCCCGGCGAAGAGGATGTCCCCCTGGACGAGCGGGCGGATGGCGGCGGCAGTCCCAAGGAGGACATTCTCACCCGCCTATCCTCTTTAAGACAGGTAATTTTAATTTAAAACAGTTGAATTTTATTGAGAAAAGAGCTCGGAAAGGAGAGGAAATAGCGTTGCCCTTTTTTGTCTTTTCAGGGACTTTTGATGAGGCGAAAACAGCTGGATCATGTGCTCATAGAGACGGCAACTCTCTCCTAGAGGTCTCCGAGAGCATCGTTTCCTTCATTCATGTCGGACGAGTATCACTGCCTCATTTACTGCCTTCCAAGTGGCAGGGAGGGGTTCTGATGCTTCACGGTTATAACGTTTTGACACACTAATCGCGTAGTTGTTGCTTTGAATAAATTTTTTTATGTCATGTACGCAGGTTGTCGTGTTTATTTACCCCCGTTACCGAACCACGAGAAGCCAGTGTTTTCAAGGGCGGATCCAGAAACGGGCTCATCACCCCGGGATCCTGAGTGTTTTGCATAATCGAATCATCGAGCTCAATCCCCTTTTGGCTTGGACCAGGTGAACTCAGGCGAGGATGTCGGGCATCAGGCTGGACGACTTCTTGTCCAAGAAGAAGGAGGTTGCGCAGGTGTTGGACTTGTCCAAGTCTATCGCGCGCACCAAGGAGGACCTGAAGAAGCTACTGGACAAGGTGCCCGAGTTCAAGAGCAAGGCGGAAAAGGTAATGGAAAAGTCACGAGAAGTAAATAAGTACAAAACAGAAACGAGTTTGAAAATACAGAGACTAACATGTTACTCTCACAACAAAACTAGATCCGCGCGGACGACATTAAGATCCGCGACAAGGACTGGACGTTCAAGCCCACCAAGAAGGAGCTCCGCTACGTGCCCGACTTCACGTTCGCCAACCCCGTGCCCGCGGACATGCGCCCAGTCAAGCTCGATGACCTCATCTCCGTGCCCATCGACTGGAGGATGCTCACCACGCTGCGACCCAAAACCAAGCTGGACGAGGAATTCTTTTCGCGGTATGAACCGACCGAGGGGGTAATAGTAGTCACGTAATAGTAGATATTCTCCTAATAAACCTATTGTTGGGTGTTTTTAGCCCAATCCTGATTATTTTCAGACGGACTAGAGCGTTTGAGACGTAATTGTCGGATCACAGGTTTTGACAGAGCATACTCTCTCGGAACCGACCATCCCCAATTCAATAAGATAAAGTCCGCGACCAGTGATTGAACCCGAAACCCTCACTTTCCAGGCTGATTGAGCTGGGCAAGCTGACGCGCTCCACGCTGCAGTACGAGCGGCAGCGCGAGGGTCCGCGTAGCACGTACGCGGCCACGTCGTCGTCCTGGGTGAAGCGCTTCAAGTCGCGCAGCGGCGTGGTGGAGACCAAGGCCACGACGTGCTCCCAGTGCGGGGACGAGTTCTGCGACGCGACGGCCTGCAAGCTCTTCACCTACGACTGCTTCGTGCGCACCAGCATGCTGCCGGCCGGGGCCGCGGTGGCGGGGGGCGCCGGAGACGCCGCCAAGGACAAGGCGGCTGGGGAGAAGGCCGGCAAGGAGCGCGGCCGCGGTCGCAAAAAGAAGCGCCGCGCCGCCGCCAAGAGCGCTAAGGGTGAGTTCACTGACAGCAGGAATGCCATGCACAGTGGACCAGAAGACCGGCGCACGCGGCAAAAATTCTAAGACATGTTTTGAGATCCATAGTCGCTTAATGGGACTCGAACCGAACGTGTGACGGGACCCCACCAATGGATTGCTCTGCGAACGAGGAATCCATTGGTGGGGTCGCACGTTCGAGTCGAATCCTATTTAGCGACTCTGAAGCTTAAATCGCAGTGTGCCATGGCACTCAGCTCGCCTTCTACTTGGTGTGTCCTCTCCTCGCAGCCGCCACGTCGCAGCAGGCGCCCCCCAGCAGGCGCGGCAGCCCCAGCAAGAAGGGCCCTCGGTCCGCGGCCGCTGGCAACGCCGGGAACCGCGGCGGCGCGAGCAGGGACAGCAGCCGGCACCGCAGCGCCAGCGCACCGCCGGCCGCGCGCCGGGCAGCCGCGCGCCAGCACCCCAAGAGCGCCAAGAAGTAGCAGCACGACATAATCACTCATGTCAACGGCAATCGCAAATAAAGGCAATCATCGAGTCCGACCACTTCGTCTCTAGTTACTCACCCGATGCATTCGGAGTTCGTAAATCGAACGCACACACATCAGGAAAGTTCTCAAAATCTCCAGCTTCACCACCAACTCCGTTACCGATAAAATTTGGGAAGCCATGTCAGTGGCGTGCACAAGGGAGGGGCGGAGGGGGCGACCGCCCCTCCCGAAGGACCCTAAAAGGTATACTTTTAAGGCAGGTTTTGGCGTCTAACCCCTGGAAGTTAGGCAACGTCTCTCAAAAAAAGGTCCCACCGCCCCTCCCGAGGAGGCGAGCTGTGCACGCCCCTGAGCCATGTACGCTTATCTTGACTCTCCTGAGAGAAACTCAATACAAAAAACTCTTAAAACCTCTACACCCTAAATGTTGTTGTACAAATTTTGTACGAGACATTACAGTTTTTTGTGCAGGTGAACTTTTCGTACAATTTTGTACGATATTTTGTACAAAAACGGGGGAATTTGTGCAGATTTTCGTACAAAAATTGTACGAAAAGTTCATCTGCACAAAAAACTGTGATGTCTCGTACAAAATTGTACATAAGATTTAGTGTGTAAACGCGTTTTAATGGTATAAAAGAAAAAATTGTATCTCAGGGACCGTGTCCCTGAAACTCGACTCCTGTGCGTTTTCCCACTCGGTCATTCTGCTCTGGTATCGGGTTGTTGAGGGTGAGAGAGAGAGAGAGAGAGAGAGAGAGAGAGAGAGAGGAGAGAGAGAGAGAGAGAGAGAGAGAGAGAGAGAGATAGAGAGAGAGCACCATGCTTCGGAATGAGGCGGCGCTGACCGGCGCTACGCAAGACGCGAGGCGCGAGGCACGAGCTCGCCGAAGGGACCGTGTCCTGCCATCCCGTCGTGCGCGTGCAAAGTGCAGCCACCGATAAGGGCCGCACCACGCGGATCGGATTTCGTGCTTGGCAACTAAACTGTGCTGGCTACACGCTTTCGATCTCAGAGCCTCGCCGTGACAAGAGCAGCGCTCTCGTGTTGGCACGCTTGTAGCAGGCCAAAGCTCATCTCGATCCTATCGAGAGCCCATTGCCCAAATGCCCGCTGCACCGCGTTCGATTGCTGCCCGTGCAAACGACGATCCTGTTTCTATCTACCCTCTCCTTGCCCGCGCGTGATGAAGAAGATGCACCCCGGCCGGCCACCACGGCGGCCCGCTCCAAAGCCCGCTCCGGTTTATGGTCCTCGTAAAATCAGGCACGCGCCTCGCCGCCCGCTGACGCCACCTCACTGGAGCGGACGTCCGTTCCAGCAGGCTGCAGCGCGCCAGCAGCGCCAGCAGGCTCCCTGATGCGCGTCCAGAGCGCCCCGGCTGGCTGATCCGGTAGTAATTGGCCTCAGCGGCATGGGATATTGTGCCGTAATACGAGGCTGCAGAGCGGTTGAGCCGACTGCCGCTAGGTGGCGCTCGCGGCGCCACTTCGATCGGCCCTCCAGCCAGGCCCCATGTGCGCTGCGAGGTTCACAGTTTGGCGCCGGGACAAGAAACCAAGACTGGATTTAAGTAAAAAATAAACGGTTTATTTTGTTTTTAGTTTCCATTTTTGACTTAGTAGTGTGTGAGTGCGAGGGCGGGCTGGGAGGCGTGGTGGTGGACGACGGGGAGGGCGGCGTGCACGGCGTGGCCGGAGTTGGTGACGACGGCGTTGAAGCCGTTGTGGTCGTCGGCAGTGTAGTGCACGGTGCGGATGATGCCGTCGGGCTGGACCACAGAGTACTCGCCCTTCACCACGTCGCCGTCGCGGGTCTCGGAGGCGCTCTTCACGTCGCCGGTGTGCGCGTCGTGGACGCCGTACTTGAAGGAGTACTTGGGGTGGGCCTGCGGGAAGAGCAAGAGTGAGCCTCGGGCCGGGGCGCCTGCAGTGGCCAGCATGGGCGCCGCCAGTTTCAACACCCGCGTGCTGCGGGCTGGCCTATCCTACAGGCGCGCAGGCAGGCAGCAGCTCGCCGAAGATGCAACGTTTCCGACTTCTCGCAAATAGATACTAATCGGATTAAACTTACGTCGTACTCCTCGTGGGCGTAGCCGTGGTCCCCGGTCTCCACGTAGGTCGGGACGAGTCCCGCCGATGCCACCGCCGCCAGCGCCGCGAGGACGACCGCAACCTGGAGCAGGGAGGCACAGAGGGCCGTTTAGAGCGTGCTGGGTGACCAGTGGAGGGGCTTATGCGTGGGCCGGACGAGTAACGCCAAGGGTGCAGTTCCAACAACAAGGCGGCCTGCGACTATGGACCACCTATACTACTGACAGGCGGGCCGCCACTGTGAGCCACACATACTACTGACACCTGGGCCGCCAGTATGGACCACCTATATTACTGACAGCGGGCCCGCCACTATGGGCCACACATACTACTGACGCCTGGGCCGCCACTATGGGCCACCTACACTACTGACAGCGGGCCCGCCACTATGGGCCATACATACTACTGAAAACGGGCTCCGACATTTTTTTTCTAATGGTAAAAGCTTCATGCACTTGCAGACAACAACACTGCCCTCCAGTCGACCTTCAGATTAAAGGCGATCGAAGTGAGGGAACGCTGGCTGCAGGGACCAGAACGCCGCGTGGTCCTCTACTCCGGAGCGCGCGGGCAGACGAGCAGTCGCAGTTCAGAGACGTCCGCATATTTGACTTACCTTGAAGGACTGCATGTTGAGGAGAGAGTGCAGTGGGTCTGCTCGGTTCTGGAGGAGAGAGGTGAGTGTTGATTTGGCTATGGAGGCAGCCCTCTTATTTATACGGTGGGCTCGGAGGCGTCGGCCCGATCCGGTTTGGAAGAGGATGCGCTGAAATTCGGCAGCGGCGAAACGCCCACGCCTCGACATAACCAGCGCCCCGCCCCCGCACGTGTGCATGCCCGAGCACGCACGCCCTCAAGCGCGTCACGGATTCACGAGGAGTGGAGAGCGGTCGGCTCGGTATTTGGATCATTTTCAAAAGACGCGCGACGACGACGGTCTTTGTTAGAGGTTCCCAAACTTAGGGTCGAGACTCCCATTTTGGATCGCGGAAAAATATTTTGGGTTCGCGGCGCGGCTTGGTCCTTGGGGTCGCCTGGGGTCGCCAGACTAATAAAAAAAATATAAAAACCCCATCCAGAGACAAGATTATTATGCTACTTCAATTCAAAAATAATGACGTAAATTTTCGCAAGAGAAAGGCCCCGGGACAGCCTGACGAAAATGCTCTGAGTTTCGAACCCAGGTCCCTCAGACTCAGAGGTCGGCGCCTCTATGCTCTCAGCCACCGCGAGACATGACGGATCACCGGTGAAGCGGTGCGTTTGCGTTTGACAGGGCTATTAGAAGACAGGCTTGATCTGCCACGGTTGCGTCACAGTCAGTGGCTTCAAAGACTCCGCCCCATCGGAGAAAGGAATACAGTCACGGTGGCCGAGAGCGAAGAAGCGTCGCACTCTAAGTCCCGGTACCGGGAACCGACGCCTATACCACCTCGACCTAACCTAACCTAACCGGGGTCGACGGATCGAGTCCCACTTTTTCTCAACATTTTTCGAATGACCCGCTCACTTCGGCTCCATCCCTGCCGCGTCTAGAGCCCGGCTGACGCCGCATCTACCATGAGCCGTGGTGGCTGAGATCGCTAAGGCGTCGGACTTGAACAGTAAGGTCCGGGGATCGAATCCCAACATTTCAATACATTTTACGACTGCCTCCCTCATCCCAATGCGACTCAAACCCGTCGTCCGACACTCGGCAGACGTGCAGTCGTGATAGCGTAGTGGTCTGGATCATTTGTCGTCCACTATGCTTGGGTGTCTAAAAAGCAGTCCGCTTCGGCGGATTGGCCTCGGCACTGGTTCGATCCCCGGTCGTTCCAGCCACTCGCAATTGGTCGCGAGTGGGTCCATTCTGATTCGTCGGTTTGGAGTTGATAAGTCCTTTGAAGCTGGCCCTTCACACTGCATGTTCGGTAGAGAGCGCCGGACAGCGGGGGTACCACTGTGGGTACCACTGACCACCCCGCGAAAACCAAAGGCTCTCAACCCCCGCCCTTCACCCGGCCCACATCAGATGAGAACCCCTGGGGTCGCCGCCTGGAATGCACCGGTTCCCCCGATCCACCGAAGTTGCAGGCGGTCCTCCCTACTGTGTGGGGAGGTGGGAGAAGGGCCCCCATTTTTTCTTCTTTTTTTTCCTCCAAGTTCTTTTGTTGGATGCGCTGCTGTACAGCGGTTTGCAGCGCATGGAGTCCGTGGTACCCGTGGGTACGTCAAGTACCGTCGGTACTTTCGAAGGTACCTGTAAAGTACCGCGGCACCGAAAATTTCGATAGTACCGGTAAAGTACCGCGGTACCATAGTTTTCGGTAGTACCGATAAAGTACCGCGGTACCATAGTTTTCGGTAGTACCGGTAAAGTACCGCGGTACCATATTTTTCGGTAGTACAGGTAAAGTACTGCGGTACCGATTGTGGAGTACCGTGCCCATGCCTGGTCTAGAAATGGTGATTTGGGATGACTTTGGAATGAGGGTGTATTCCCAAAGACTTGGACAATGAATGCTCTTGTCATCAGTAGGGGACAGGGATGGGTAGTCAACGCCTTTAGACAGGTTCGCTTCAACACAATATAATTTATTTCATCTTTCAATCACATTCAGTCGTTCTCGACAGTCGAGTATGAGACAGAGGCGGATGGTCGTCTGACTAGTGCGCCCCGGACCCCAGCCGGGGGCAGGCGGCACAGGAATTTGTTACTGGTGGTAGCCGTGGTGGGCGTGGCCGGACAGACTGACGTGGGCGTTGAAGCCGTTGTGGGGGTCGGCGGTGTAGTGCACGGTGCGGGTGATGCCGTCGGGCTGCACCAGGGAGTACTCTCCCTTCACCACGCCGCCGTGGCTGGACTCGGAGGCGCTCTTGACGTCGCCGGTGTGCGCGTCATGGACGCCGTACTTGAAGGCGTAGGGGGAGGGGGGACCCTGTGGACAAGGAGGAAAATGAAAAGTCATCAAATTTAGGCCAGTTTGATGTCGAGTATTTGAACCTGCATCTTACATGGTGCTCCTCATGGTGGATGGGGGCGTGGACGACGGGGACGGCGTGGTGGACGACGGGGGCGTGGTGGACGACGGGGGTGTGGGCGATCTCGATGTAGCTGTTGCCGTGGACGCCGGCGAGGGCCACCGAGGTTAAGGCGGCCACCACCGCGACGGAGAGAACGATCTGGCCAACGGGAGAAGGAAATAATATTTCGGCTGGGATGCTGCTGAGCGGGATGCAGTCGACTGTACCGTTGCACCGTACCTTGGCAGACATGTTGGCGGTGGCGGCTGCTGCTGGACTGAGCGATGGGCGGTTTCTGACTCACTAGGCACCACGACACTGGTTATATACGGCCTAGCCGGGCCTGCCAGGCCTGCCCACCCCCAACCACGCTCATTGAGCCATCATGAGGGAGAGGATTGGGGGGGAGGGGGAGGGGGCGGGAGCGGCTGGGCTCGTGGGACCCATTGGGCAAGGGGAGCGCGGCGGGGCGGCCGCGGCCAGGCCGAGGTGTTGGGGGGAGACGCGGAAAACAGTAGCCAGACTCTCGAAAAAGTTCGAGAATCCGCAGTCACTGATTTGGGAGTGGTCATCCACAAAGTAAATTGTGCACCAACTCCTGTGGATGTCGATGACTCGCTGCTCGTGGCGGGGCTCTCCGACCGTCGCCAACTGTATTTCCATGACTTGGCTATTTACGCAGCGGTATAACACACTGTGCGGGGCTAATGAATACATTAGCTTGGTGCGCGGCCATGTGTTCGGCCTGCGATAAGAAGGTCTTTGCTTTTAGACCCACCGGCCAGCAGAAAGGGAAACGCGTTGCCGCTCTTGCGCGACTGTACACTGTATTGCAATTATTGGTTGGTCCAGATGAGGACTCGGCCCGACACACAGAGGGGCCAGAAGACCGGGAGGCGGTCAAAACCCGGACGGATTTTGAGCTTCGGAGCCGCTAAACGGGACTCGAACCGAACGTGTGACCCCACCAATGGATTGCTCTCCGAACGAGAAGTCCATTGGAGGGGTCACATGCCCGGTTCAAGTCCTATTTAGCGACTCTGAGGCTTAAAACGCGTCTAGAGTTTTGACCGCCTGCGCTGGTCCTCGGGCCCACTATGCGACATGCCGAAGTGGTCGATGGTGTGCGGAACTGAAGCAGACAGGAAACGGACCACCACTCGTCATACGCACACACGCTCATCGACACAGTTCCTCGCGAGTGTGTCCGTGTGGGTCTGTGTGTGTCACGCCACGAACGATTAGAGACACGCGAGCCGCAGAGCACGTGTGCGTAAGGGACTGTCTGTTAATTACGTCATGTCTCGCCACTTTTTTTTTTTATTTTTTTTATTTTGGCCCTCTGTCACACATTTCTTTTTTTTTCTCACCTCCACATCTCCTTTTTCGTAGTTTAAAAAAGCAGATCGCAGCAACATGCCCCCTCTATTTTTTTTCTCACTTTAAAGAATGTTAGTCTCAGCGAACAACGTCGTCAGGGCGCAATCGTGGACAATACTGACAGGTCTTTTCGGTCCTCAGAACCCAATCCGAGTCCAGTGCAAGGCTGCCTCAAGGCGCCGCGCAGTGAGCGAACCCGGCTACTACTACTACTTCGGGACTTGGCCTGCGTGTCTACGACGGCGGGATAGAATCGCACTGGGGTGAGAGAGTCCACTAGAAAAAAAATGTGAAGGAAAGGTAGTGCTAACCGAAATTTTTTACTTGTGCGGTCAACGCGTCACGCATTTTTTTATGTGCTTAATCCCACGCTAAGCAATTTTGTGCGCACTTTCGGTGTTCAATTATTGTGGAAATGCACTGGATTGTGCAAGAGTTCTGCTGTATTTGCCGCACGTTGGGCTTCTTTCAGGCGCTTTTGCTGCCTGGACGTGGAATGTATGAATGTGGGTAGTTGTCCCATCCTCGGGCTTTATTATTTATCGTCTTTTTTTATCATGAAGAACAAAGCCAACAAAGCCTGTTGCTGTACACTAAAACTCGTGCAGTGCGTTGCTGATCTGGTATTTCTTTTGAGTGCCGGGGGCGGGGCCGGCGGGGCCGCACACCATTCGTCCCGACATGCGTGCTGCCGACGGCGAGCTCCGATAATGTGCTCGCGTTTCTTCACATATTGCACCTTCATAACCCTTTTAGCCTTAAAGCCCGCGAGGCCCAGCCAGGCCTTAGGCCAGGCCCGCCGGTCGCTCTACTAGTCCAGAGGGATTACTCCAATGCTGTGGTAATGTGCGCCTTCGCCGGCCAGCGCCGCCAGCCCGGCCAGGGGCGCCACGGCGGCAAGCTGGCGGCAAGCTGGCGGCAAGCTGGCAGCCAGGCGTGAACCAAGCAATAGACGCGGCGCCCCACTCCGACGCCTCGCTAGGCCGCCGTCAGGGCTGGTCGGGGCCCTTGGCCGCGTAGTTTGGCACCTAGGTGCCCCGCCCCGTCCGCCCCCTGGCCCTGGACGGCACTGGCCTCTGGCGCCTCCGCCGTGGCAACCCTCTGCTCCCGTGGCGGGGGCGGCGGGGGCGGCGGGGGCGGCGCGTGGAGGTGGTCTTCCCGGGGGGTGGGGTGGGCGGAGGGGGCGTGCGTATTGTAGCGCGTCGGCAGCTGCAACGCGCGTTGTGTTGTAGTGCATTTCCTCCAGAGCCTCCCGTGAAGTCACGTATAAATGTGCGGACTTGCCCTCCGAATGTCAGTCAGTGCTCCAAGCTCCTCCCAGCAACACCAGCTCGCCCAGCTCCTTTCCTCGACAAGATGGCCGTCAGCAAGGTAAGCAGCAGCAGCAGCAGCAGCCTGAGCTCGCCAAGTGCCCCCGCTTCTTGCGATGACTGACGCCGGCCTCTGCAGGTGACTCTGGCATGCGTGGTGCTGGCCGCTCTCCTGGGCGTGTCCATGGCCGGCCACGGCAGCAGCTACATCCACGTGGTCCACGACGAACACGGCCACGGCTACGCCGCCCCCGAGCCCGCCTACCACCACGAGGAGTACCACGTGAGTCTCTGGCCGCAGACCGCAGCGCCGCCGCGACCGCGACGGCCTAACCTCACTTCTTGTTGTTTGCAGGAGCCGTCCCCGTACTCCTACAAGTACGGCGTCCACGACGCGCACACCGGCGACGTGAAGAGCGCCTCCGAGTCCAGCCACGGCGGCGTGGTGAAGGGCGAGTACTCCCTGGTGCAGCCCGACGGCGTGACCCGTACCGTGCACTACACCGCCGACAAGCACAACGGCTTCAACGCCCACGTCACCCTGTCCGGCCACCCCCACCACGCGCACCACTACTAGGGCCTGCACCGCCCGGTGCATCGAGTACCTCCCTGTGTTCAAGTTCTGCTGTGATACGGGCGCGCGGGCCGCGGCGGGCATCAACGACTCGCTCTTAAGCTGGCCGCCGGACCGCCGCCATGTTCATGACTGCGTAGATGATGTGGCGGAGTATGCGCCAAGCACACGCTCCGCTGCTCCGCTCTATATTTTTGTAATAAACGGCTTCACAGACTGACTTGGCGCTTTTTATCCCACCGCTCAACCTTTTCCTCGTTTCGACACATTTCTCTCTCGAAGAAGAATGGATCCCGCCGCCGCCTTCTTGAGAGGTGAGGTGCCCAGGGAGCGCGTGTGCTGTGCAGCCGCGCCCCCGACGCCCCGAAATGAGGCCCGGTCAAGTCCAATCGCGGCAAAAAAAAATAATTTAAAAAAATATCTATACCTATATTGATATTGCCTCTTGATTTTACCTTGATTTTCTGACCATCATCGAAATGCAAATTTTTGTTAATCTTTGTTTCATTAGCGTTTTTTTTTTTTTTTTTTCGATTTGCGACGCGTGCCGGTCGCTGGAGGTGCCGTAACTGGGGCGTGAAGGACGGACGCGCCCTTACATACACATGCGCGCGCACACACACACACACACACATACACAAACACACTAGTGGGAAATGGGATAATAGAGCCAGCGAAAATAAAGAACACTTCTAAGTGGCGGAGATGCCCGGTGCCCGGAGGCCTCTGGCTTCCCCGCGCGTTGAGGTCGCCGGTTGGTCGGTCACTGGGCCGACACCGATCGGTCCGCCGCCTGGAGGTCCAGGACAGCCT
Source organism: Stenchaetothrips biformis (assembly GCA_030522485.1). Classification (NCBI taxonomy): domain Eukaryota; kingdom Metazoa; phylum Arthropoda; class Insecta; order Thysanoptera; family Thripidae; genus Stenchaetothrips; species Stenchaetothrips biformis. The sequence goes on along the minus strand of CM060092.1, from coordinate 16,384,735 downwards.
CGGCCAGGACGCGATCGACGCGCAACTTCCTCGCACTGCGGCGCTCCGCCGTTCGGCTGGATGGGATCCTCCTTCTGTTGGTGTCGGTGCGCCGCAACATCCACACGCGCCATCCGATCCACATACCGGACTCCGCGAGCGCATCTCCTGATTAGCATCCCTAGGAGGGGCGGCGCGATGGAAGCCCCTGTCGCAACAGCGATAACAATGATAATAAAATAAAAATATACACAACAACAACAACAACAGCAGCAGCAGGAACTACTGTTATGCATACCGCTTTGATTATCCGTGTTTTGTCCGGCGGATCCACATTTCCATGAGTGCGTGCACGGCCGATGCGCATCTGCTGCCGGTGGCCGTCCTCACCTCTGGAGCCTCCACCGTGCGTCGCTGCGTCGCCGTGCGTGGAGTGAATTTATGAAACACTATCCACGCCATCCGCCCATCCGCCCGGCGCTCGTGCGTGCCACCCGCCCCCGGCCCGCCGTGCCTGAGCGCCGCGAGGCGCCCTATCATGCCGAACCTTTCGTCATTTCCCGCCCAGCGTCGTCAAGGTGACCAAGGGCATCACCGCGCTGGCCGTGCTGCTGCACAGTGCGCCAGAAGGCGGAGTGGTGATTTTTGCCTACCTTCCAGGCGGCCTCGCCAGTCCCCAAGGAGGGGGTAATTACACCCGCCCGGATCCGCGCCTGCGGCCGCGTGCGGCCAGCGTGGCGGCGGCGCACGGTGGGCTGCCTGCCCTCGAGGGGCCGCTTCGCTCCTCGGGAGCAGTGTTGCGATATAAGTAGGCAAAAATTCCCACGATGCACAGGTGTCGAAAGGGTTGTCTACCTTAGCCTGCCTACTTGGCAACATCTCGTCAGCTGAGCCGAGAAATTGTCTAGTAGGCAGGCTGAGGTAGACAACCCTTTCAACACCTGTGCATCGTGGGAATTTTTGCCTACTTATATCGCAACACTGCTCGGGAGCTCCTGCAAACTGGTCCAAGAGGTGAGTGAGGAGTTTACATCTTATAGAAGGGTGAGCACTGCGAGCGTTATGCATGCCCTCCTAAAATCCTACACTGAGCTTTTTCTTCGAAATATGAACAAAAAGCTCTGTAGACCAATTATGACAGCACAGCCAAGGTGTGCTGTTGTGACGGGTCCTCATTCTCATGAACCGTTTCTTCATATTAAGTACAAATACCTCCGTATTATGATAGATTTGTGTCGCGAGGGAACTAAGAATTAGCTTAGTACAACACATCATTTCTCGAATTGGGAGTGAGGGATAGCGAAGTTCGGGAATCTGATCAATAAATTAGTAATTTAGGCATCAAATTCCTATCCTTCAGCTTGTCCTTCAGTTGGAGTTTCTTCAGGAGTAAGGATCATGGCATCGGGTCGGTCATCGCGGGCGCGTTTTCCATTTTTACGTTCCTTTTGTGCGCGAAAACGCCGAGCCCGTTAAGCCCCTGGTTACGATTCAGTTCGGTCGAAGCGGCCGCCTTCTCGGGGCCCGTTAAACGGCTGGACGACTAGCCATGGACCAGCCCACCCCGCGCCGCGCGCCCTTCTTTTGTATTCGAAAAGAAAAGTATAAAACCAAGGGGCTGCCGGACAGCCCGCATCAGTCGCCTTGTTGGACTTGTTGGACAGCGGCGCGCGCGGTGCACATCGTCGCCATGGCTCTGATTCAGGTGAGGGCGGCCGTCGCGGAGGTGCGACGGTGCGGTGCGGGAAGCTGGGGCGCTGCCCTGCCATCGCGCGGACATCGCACAGTGGGCCAGAAGAACGGCTCTGGAACAACTCTAGGCGCCTTCTGAGCCCCAGAGTCGCTGAAGCGGACCCGAACCGAACGTGTGACCCCGCCATTCGATCCCTCGCTCGGAGAGCAATCCATCGGTGGGGACACACGTTCTGTGTGAGTCCTGTTTAGCGACTCTGAGGCTTAAAACGCGTTCGGTACTTTGGCCGCCTTCACCGGCCCACTGTGGATCCCGCCGCGCGCTCGGGTGGCCAATTCAATGGCGCGAACAGACCACCGCGGGTCGCGTCGTCCGCGGCTCAGTACTACGAGTGCCCGACCGGGCTGGCCGTCGGCCTGGCCGTTGCCGCAGCAAGTGCCGTTTACTGTCCGTCGATACCCAGATGGATAGGGAGATAAGTTTCACCACATTGCCCGCGCTGCGCATGCGCGTGTGCGCTCCACCACGCCACGCCGCCGCGTTGCAGCAACACATCATTATTTTTTTTCCAAAACCAGGATGGCGACTGGTGGGGGCGGAGTGCGAGCCGACTCCCGAAGCAGCGCGCCATGCACGGCCTATGGGGAATTTATCTAAAGCCGCGGCGATCAATTACTCTTTCGCAGACAGGATCAAAATAGCCAAGTCTAGATGAAAAAAAATAATAAAAAAATTGTCGCGTGAGGTGATTGCGAATGACCCCAGTTTCCCTGTTCTTTCGTCCTCAGATTTTAGCGTGTCTCTTCGGGGCGGTGGGGGTCGTGCTGGGCGCGCCCTCCTGGCTCGGAGGCGCCGCGGCTGGTCCCCACGGCGGCGAGGGCCACGCCCCGCACCATGCCCAGTCGTACGTGTCCTTCGGCGGCCCCGTCGCCGCCACCCCCGTGCACCTGGGCCCCGCCGGCCCCAGTCACCCCGTGCCAAGTGATTACGCCCACGCTCCCGAACCAGTGGCGAGTACCCAGTCGTTATTTCCCTGTGTGCAGCGCAGTGGGTTTGGGGAACGGCTTGGAGCGCGAATCTTATTTCTGATCGTTACAGGCGCACCCCAAGTACGCCTTCAAGTACGGCGTCCACGACGCGCACACCGGCGACGTCAAGGACCAGTCCGAGCACCGCGACGGCGACGTGGTGAAGGGCGAGTACTCGCTGCTGCAGCCCGACGGCACCAAGCGCACCGTGCACTACACCGCCGACCACCACAGCGGCTTCAACGCCGTCGTCTCCTTCAGCGGCCACGGCGTGCACCCCGAGGCCCCCAAGGTCGTCCACGCCGCGCCCGTTGTCCCGCACGGCCTGCCCGCCAAGCCCACCCTGTACGCCGCCCCGCTGCCCCACGGCGGGGCCCACGGCGGGGCCCACGGCGGCGCCACGTCCTACGCCAGCGGGGGCCTCATCGCCCACGCCGTCCACGGCGGCCACGCCTAGCCCTCGTCGGCGCTGACTGAACGCTCATAGACCTGTGTAGCCTGTACCGTACGTGCCAAAATAAATCCACGCTCAAGTGTGCCATCTAAATAACAGAATGTTGAATAATGATCGAAAAATGGTTTACAGTGTGATACCGACAGTCACGATATGCCAGGGTCCAGCAATGCGCTGCCCCCTCCCCCCTCTCTGGACCCCTTCCCCTCTCTCCGTCCTTTACTGCCCATTCGTCTCAGCCTCTCGCTTAATAGTTCCTATTTTGTTCTTACTCCGCGGCATTATTCGCTGCAACGGCACTTGGAGCCGGTAACCATGGCAACAGTCCGTTTGTCCGTTATAGCGCGCGGCCTTGAGCAGTCGCTGGCCTGGGCTGGGCTGCCCCCCCCCCTTTTCCATCTCCGATTTTGATTTTCCCTAATCAGCAGCGGCGCTTTGCATCGCTTTGCATAGGCCACTGCTCTGCATCCTCTCCGCACGCGCGGCGCGGTGCGGCGCGGTGGCGGGGGCACGCAGCGAGGGTGGGAGTGTCCAGCAGCCCCTCCAGGGTCACGCACTCACGCAGCTTGCGCAGCGCCTTCTCGCCGCCAATGACAGGGAGGGAACACGTGGCCCGGCGGACGGACGGACGAACAGGCAGACAGACAGGCGGGCGGCGCGTGCCGATCGCGGATTGGCCGCGGGGGTGGTTCGGGCGCGAGGGCGGGGCGTCGGGGCCGCGCGGGGTCCCCGTATAAAGACCGGCCGTGGCCGTTGGGCTCTACACAGTCCCAGTGCACCGCCCCGACCAACCGCACCATGTACTGCACCAAGGTAGGGGACCGCCTTCGCCTGCGTTCGCCTCCTCCAGGACCGCTGTGGATAGTGCAGTGCGACGGGACGAGTGCGGACAGTGGGCCAGAAGACGGCTCTCCTCACGAGGAATCCATTGGTGGGGTCACACGTTCGGTTCGAGTCCCATTTAGCGACCCTGGATCTAAAAACGCGTCTATAGTTTCGGCCGCATGCGCCGGTCTTCTGGCCCACTGTGACACGCCGAACGCGCACTGTTTCTCCAGCGAACGAGTTGGGCTGCGCTTTCCGTTATTATTTGCCATTCCCACTCGCTATAGTCTTGAGAAAGCTCTCGGCATTGTTGTCCTCGTCGGTGCACTGCAGGGCCCGCTGCGCGCCCGTGGCTCGCCTGGCCTACTCGCCTTGGCCGTGGCCGCCGCGGCCTCGGAAGTGGATCGCTGACATAACCGCCGTCCTTTCACCAGTGCCGGCTCCATTGTTGTTGTTGCTGCTGTTGTTTGTTTGTTTACATTCTGGCGCTCGTGACGTGACAGTCGGTGTCGTTTTCTCGTTGGGTTGTTATATTGCAGAAAGACAGCAATGAGAGGACCTCGGGCCAAAGACGGATGACCGTAGGAAAAACTAGGAGTGCGTCAGCCAGAGAAGTGAATCTCGTTACTCTTGTTGTCGTGCAGATCGCCGTGCTCCTGGGAGTGCTGGGCCTGGCGGCGGCGCGCCCCGGCGCCGAGTCCTACGTGTCCTACGGCCACGCTCCCCTGATCCACCACGCCCCCCTCGTCCACCACGCCCCCGTCGTCCACCACGCCCCGGTGCTGGTGCACCATGAGCCCGTTGTAAGCACGAATAAGCCACAGACCGCGGACCACGTTCCTGAGAAACTTGCCTCCAATTATGAATTTGTGTTTTCGTGTCCAGGCCCACCCCGCCTACGCCTTCAAGTACGGCGTCCACGACGCGCACACCGGCGACGTCAAGGACCAGTCCGAGCACCGCGACGGCGGCGTGGTGAAGGGCGAGTACTCCCTGATCCAGCCCGACGGCACCAAGCGCACCGTGCACTACACCGCCGACGACCACAACGGCTTCAACGCCGTGGTGTCGTACAGCGGCCATGCCGCCCACCCTGCCCACGCCCCCCTGCTGCACCACTACTGAGCCCCCGAGCGCCTCGACCGCCGTCATCCTCATCATCCACATCACCCTCATGGTGCCGCCCAGCACTGCTCCACCAATGTGATAATACATTTTATGCTTAGTATATGTGTGTGCTCATCTGTGTGTCATTGTGTACATAAAAAAAAAAAAAATTGAAGGTATCTGCAATGCAAGTAAAATGCCTGAAAGTACAAAAAAAAAAGTCAAAATAAATGATCGAAGCTGGAATTGAAGTTGGTGTCATTCTGATCGTGGAGAATTGTGAGGAACTGGTAAAGAGCCGATCCGAGGCGAGCCTCCGTCCTCAGGCTTGGTACCGACCAGTGTGTGCTAGCGGACAAACTGGAGGACATTTCATGGGGTGAAGCGGGCTGTCTATAGACAGGCTTCAATCACATTGGTGGAACCTGTCGAAAAGTACCGCGAAATGAAGGACATTAAAAGGTGGTCGTTGGGTGAACGAACGAACGAACGAACGAACGAACGAACGAACGAACGAACGAACGAACGAACGAACGAACGAACGAACGAACGAACGAACGAACGATCGAACGAACGAACGAACTAGTGAACGACTCTGCGCTATCGGCCGCCAATAGGGTACCCTTGGAAAAGCGGGGTGTTTGAGAATACTTTCCATCTCCGTCATGGGTTTTGGCACAGCCAGCCGCAATCCCGATCTCATCATTTACCGGGTGGCAGCCCACCCGAACAGCGGTCGCTCTGTCTCTCAGGGACCGGCCCGTTGGGGCGCGAGAGAGACAGAGCGACAAATCACTGCAGGCTGTATATAAAAGTGATTTACCGCGGCCGCGGCTCGCAGCCCTTCTCATTTTCGTCCTTGCCGCATCTTGCTGATCGTGATGCCAGCGTCGTGATGCTGTTTACAAGGCGCTGCAAGAAGGGCTGCCCTTCGCCCGTTCTAAATTATTCAAAGCAGCGGTGGCCGCGCTGGCCCCGCTGCCCGGAGGAGTCGGCCGAGTTTGAGAAGTTTCTTACCGCGCGCCCATTGCGCAAGGTCCGGCTCGGCCAAACCAAACGAGCCCATTTTTTGGGGGGGCCGCTCCGTCCCGTCGAAGGAAAACTCAGTTTGGCCGCAGCCTCGCGATGCGTGAACGCGCATTGCGGGGGTGTTCCGTTAACGGGCCGACCGCGGCGCCATGGAGTGCAGGAAGTGCAGGGACTAGCGAGGAGTGCGCTAACTGGACAAGCCGCGCATTGTGTTGCAGCGCGTTGATTACGAGGCGGTTTGGCAACGCCGCCTCCTTCGATTGGGTGAGCCGAGCAAGCCGAGCAAGCCGAGCAGCCGCTGGCCGATTATTGGTGGATGGAATGGAGCAGGACAAGACACTGACAGCGACTACGGATTGCGACAATGTGTATTTTTATGGCGATATGTACAGGCGATCGATGCGTGAGTCTCCGTGGGGCGGGGCGAGGCTGGCGAGGCGACGGCTAGTGCCAGCCGTAGGGGCCGTAGGGCCCGTAGGGGCCCGGCCCGGGCCCCGGGTGCGCCGGGGCGGGCGCCAGCGCCACGTACTTGGGCGGCGGCGCGACCGGCGGGTGGATGGCGTGGCCGCTGTACGACACGATGGCGTTGAAGCCGTTGTGGTGGTCGGCGGTGTAGTGCACGGTGCGCTTGGTGCCGTCGGGCTGCAGCAGGGAGTACTCGCCCTTGACGACGTCGCCGTCGCGCGCCTCCTTGGCGTCCTTGTAGTCGCCGGTGTGCGCGTCCTCCACGCCGTATTTGTACTCGTACTTGGGGTGCGCCTGCAACAAGTCAATGGACTCAACGGGGGGCCGGCGGTCGTCAAGCAGCCTCTCTGTCGCCTCTACACAGTGGGCCAGAAGACCGTTGAGGCGGGCAAAATTCTAGACGCGTTGTTCTCCAGAGTCGCTAAATGGGACTCGAACCGAGCGTGTGACCCCACCAGTGGATTGCTCTCAACACGAGGAATCCATTGGAGGGGTCACACGCCCGATTCGAGTCCCATTTAGCGACTCTGGAGCTCAAAACGCGGCCGGGATTTCGGCCGCCTGACCGGTCTTCTGACCCTCGGTGCTCTAGGCTGGCCGTGCTCACGTACCACCGGCTCGTGGACTAGGACGGGCGCCGGCCTGTAGTACACGGGCGGCCCGTGGACGGGGACGGGCGCCGCGTGGATGGGCGCGGGCGCGATGTGTGAAATTGCTACGTAGGACTCGGCGTGGCCACCGGGATAGGGAGACGGCGCGGCCCTGGCGCACGCCGCTAACACAGCTACACAAAACACAGCCTGCAACACACACAGACACACGCGCCACGCACGCCGCTTTAGCTCGGCGTCTTCGCACCTCCACGCCGCTCAGTGTCTCACACGCCGCGGTATCGACACACGGGGGCACCGCTGCTGGGAACCCGCTGCGCGCTGCGTCAATACCCCGCGGCAAGGTCGACCACCGGGGCCGAGAGTACTGACGCGATGCAGTTTGCCAGAAGACCGACGCAGGCGGCCAAAATTCTGGACGCGTTTTTGTGCTCCACAGTCGCTAAATGGGACTGGAACCGAACTTGTGACTCCACCAATGGATTCCTCGACTTGAGAGCAATCCATTGGTGGGGTCACACGCTCGATTTGAGCCCCATTTAGCGACTCTGGAGCTCAAAACGCGTCTAGAATTTTGCCCGCCTGCGCCGGTCTTCTGGCCCACTGTGCGCGGCGCGCACTCGGCAGCTCGGCGGCCACCCCGACGACGACACCGTCACTCGCGACGCCGCGACGCGCGCGCCGACCACGCACCTTCAGGTCCATGGTGTCCGCGCGGTGGCCCTCGCTTGGTCACTGCCGTTACTGCAGCCCGCCGGCCGCCACCGCCTTTTATATAGTAGGGTGCAGGGCTCGGCCAACGGCGCATCGGCACGACACCGAAGGACAGAAATGCAGCGCGGAACGCGGCCGGGCCGGGCCCGGGGGAGGGATGCATGCAGCACGCCGTGCCGGCCGAGGGTGGTGGCGGGGCGCCAGCAGGAGCAGGACCACTCCGAACGGTCCCTTCGTCGCGCTGTCTCCCTCGCAGCCCTACGGCACGCCCTGTGGGCGCAAGGGAGACGGACTTATCTGTTCGGCGGCGGCCTGCATAGGCGGCGGGCCGTGCGAAACACGGGGAGGCGGGGCCTGTAGGGCGGCGGCGCGGCGCAGCAGAGCCGTCGCGTCGCTCGGTCTCCCTCGCACCCACGCACAGTGGGTCAGAAGACCGTTGAGGCGGACAAAATTCTAGACGCATTTTGAGCTCCAGAGTCACTAAACGCGACTCGAATCCGAACAGGGGCCCCCACCAATGGATTGCTCTCCTCACGAGGAATCCATTGGTGGGGTCACACGTTCGATTCGAGTCCCATATACCGACTCTGGAGCTCAAAACGTGTCCCGGATTTTGGCCGCCTCAACGGTCTTCTGACCCACTGTGCCACGTGGGGTCCCGTAGGGGGATAGGGAGAGAGAGCGACTGTTCGGAGTCGCTCGGCAGCAGGGCCAGCAGGGCCAGCAGGGCCAGCAGGGCCGCGGGGAAAGGGGAGGCCGACGCGACAAGAGTCGGTCTGGGCGGCGCACGGTGGGCTAGAAGACCGGTGGAGGCGATCAAACTCCAGGACGGGTTTTGAGCTCCAGAGTCGTTACACGGGACTTGAACAAACGTGTGACCCCACCAATGGATGACTTTCCGAACGAGGAATCCATTGGTGGGGTCACATGTTCGGTTCGAGTCCCATTTAGCGACTTTGGAGCTCAAAACGCGTCTAGCGCCTAGGCCGCCTCCGCCGGTCTTCTGGCCCACTGTGCGGCGGGCGAGGCGGCGGGGCGGCGCTGCTCGGAAAATGTGGGGCTCCGTTTGAAAGACACGCAAGGCCAATCCTAGCGTGAGAAACGCTTTTCCTACTGGACGGCGTCCCTTTATTGCAAACGTGTCCGGAATGCCAATAAAACGCTGATCTCTTCAGCCCGCGAAATGCACTATTGGCTGACAATAGGATCATGGGAGGACGCACAGGGTTTTCGTGAAAGTTGACGCATACAATTTAAATTGGTGGAGTCAATAAAAATGTGAGGAAGATGAGGCGTTATTTCTATGCTGTCTGACCTTCGCCAGGGAGTGTCCGGCTAATGTAAGAACAACTCCAGCGACGAGCGGCCGAGGGGCGAAGGCTAGGCATCGATCCGCTGGAACACCTGTCCGTCGGAGGAAGCGGCGAGCAAGTCCCGGGAAGGGAAGGCGGCACCGACGCCAACTCGTAAAACTCGCATAGGGCAACGCGGCAAGGACGCCGCGCTGCACAGTGGGCCAGAAGACCGGCGCAGGCGGACACAACTCTAGACGCGTTGGGAGCGCTCCAGAGTCGCTAATCGGGACTCGAACCGAACGTGTGACCCCACCACTGGATTGCTCTTCGAACGAGGAATCCATTGGTGGGGGTCACACGTTCGGTTCGAGTCCCATTTAGCGCCTCCACCGGTCTTCTGGTCCACTGTACGCTGGCTGTCCGTGCGGGATGCATGCACCTAAGTGAGCTGAGTTCGACGGAGTCCGTGCAGAGCAGACAGGCTCGCTGTCCGGTCATAACCCTTTGCCACTGAGTGAGTGGACGCCAGGCCCTTCTAGCCCTTCTAGGGTCCAGATTGAGCGCTAATGAAAGCTATCGTGGACCGCCATCCGCATTGCGCGAGTCGAATGCAAAGCGTGTGGCCCTGTGTCCCACCCACGAGAGCAGCGCCCTCGAGCGCCCCCGCCCCTCCCGCCACCCACCTTATTACGAGCCTTTATATACGACTGTAAGCACACCGGCAGGTTGATTCCGAACCTCGCTTGCTGTCTCCCTCGCAACCCTGTGAGTGCGAAATGAGTACTCGGAATCCGACTCAAGAGCGGAGCAAATCGGGACTGGTAGTTGAAACGACCGCGATTTCTACTCACAATGCGCATACATCCCGTCGATAAAAACTGAAAAAAAAAAAAAATCTATCGAATTTTGGATAAATAAGCTGGAAGTTTAAAAGGCAGTTGTTGTGTGGGAGAGCGGCCCCTCTGCCAGCCCTCGCTGGCAGCGGTAGCAAGCGCTTGGGCATGAACATGAGTCTCTTGTTGGCCAACCAGAGCATCGCAATGCTTTGCCATGGCTTTGCCCCCCTCAGCCTCACCTCTCGATGCAGCACTGCACGCGCATATTCTGTCTCCATGTATGCTCCACATAACCAGCTAGGCCGAGGGGGAAAAGGGGGTAAAGGCGGGGGTGGGGGGGGAATGACAATATGAGTGGACCCGCGCACGCCAATGCGCGCCAATACTTAACGCAATGACGCGCTCGCAATTCCACGCAAATGCACGGCGTAGTGTTCTTTCAGACATGTCTGCAAGCTGAAAAGTATACTGGCCTATTCGAGGTTCTTAAACATAAAAAAAAAAATGCACAGAAAAATATTCCGGACGATTATATGGTTTCTGTGTCGAGAAATTTGAAAATTGAAAATAAAAATACGACTTTACGAAATCCTGGCAGTCACGAAGTTGATTTAACCTCAACAATAATGGGATAGGTAAGAACTGTGCTGAGTGGACATCATTTCATGTTTGGTTCAGAACCACTCACCAATTGAACTAAAACTTACGTATAAAGAACCCACAGACTATACACAGCTGATAGAGCACTTACTCTGTGATAGTTCACCGAGGGAGCAGCCAGCACCCGACCGTTAAATGTAGAATGGGAGGCCTATCTTCTCGGCGGAGCGCGCGCTCTAGCTCCACCTCCACTTCTAGTCGATGCCCAAGAAGTTGCCTATCTCCGGGCGGGGTTTGCCTTTTACCGCACAGCGAAGAACCATTCTAGCGGGAAACAACGACTGTAGGGTCAGACTCCTGTAACTCGCAATCGCAATTGAAAGTAATTGTCTTTCCCACATGCGTTGTACTTCTGATGGTGTACCGAGGTGCCTCTCTTGATACGCGGCTCGGCGGATGACACAACTGGCTGCCGGTCGACCACCACGAAAACGAATCCGAATCGGGGCCAATAAGTCTGCAAATCGCGAAGAGGGAAGGCCATGGCTCAGTTCGGCACATCGATCATTCCGAATGTGAATATGTGGGTCCGTTGAGAGCCGTATTGTAACAGTCATACTAATGTCGGGATATGAATGTGAATATGGGACCATATCGGCCGCACGGAGCCAAACTAATGTCCGCGATCCGTTAGTCTGGCAATCCGGCGCCCAGGTGGTGCGGCTGTCCTGCAAGGAGTCCGGGCCGCGAGTCAACGATCACAGACAGATCCCAACTAATGACGGCCAATCGATGATCCTCTTTGACAAATTCCGCCTCAAAGTGATCTTCTCGAGGGGGAAACAACTGGCCAAATACATGTACACCAAAAATTTCAATGTCAAAAAATTTGAAAAAATTTACTGAAAAATATGAAAAATTTTATTGAAAAATTTGAAAAATTTTATAGAACAATTTAAAAAATTCTATTGAAATTTTTAAGAAATTTTGAAGAATTTTTTGAAAAAATTACGAAAAATGCATTTTTTACTGCCCTCTCCAGTAGGGTGGTCCCTGTGTATAGGAGGGGATAAATTTTTTTCGATTTTGTTTTTGGGCACCCGATTTTTCGTTTCCATTTGATGTCAGGAGTCTACATTTCAAATTTCATCGAAATCGGACAATATTTAGTACTAGTCCTGGGCCGTTAAAAATTGAACGAAATTGAACATTTTCGGTATACTTGGTCTCTAGTCACCAATAATTATTTCTACGCACTCCAACCTGTTCCTTGACTAAAGGATAGCCAGAAAATATCCTTTTGTGCTGTCTGAAGTGTGTTTAACGCCCCCGTTCAAGGTGTTCCAAAGTTGAACAAAAACTCAAAGTTGTCATATCGCGACGCGGTTTTCACTGTTCGACGCAGAATCGCACGTGAAACAATTTGTGTTCTTACTATTTGTTCCGTAAAACGTCACGTTTATCGACAAAGTGAAGATTGAAGCACAACTACCAATTTTGAAGGCTGCGACGGGATTATTTAGGCGCCGCGGTAAATCTCTCCGTTTCACGTTGGCGTTGGCACCACTGCGACCGCACCAGCCAGTGTGTATTGTTGCAAACAGAACGTTAGAAGGGCGGCAAAGGCGGATTCACTGGAAATGGCAGTCAAAACCAGAAGCGCAGATCCAGTTTTCCTGGTGCCAGAGCGAGAAGCTCCTTTGGCTGGATTGAAATTGCCATCCAAAGGCCAAGTTTTGGGTCGGCTTTTGTTCTTGAGAAGGGGGACTCATGTCACAAGAACGCTCAGAGAGGATTCCAGGTACATACACTGCCCTAAAATAAGCCCCCTGCTTAGTTAGCCAGAGAATGAACTTGATTCCCGTACGTTTTATTCCCTCTCAGTTCTGTCGTTCGTGAAGTCGTTGATTTCTATGAACGTGCCCGCATCCCTACACAAGAACTAAAGCGTTGTGCTGCAAAACTTGAGGCGCTATACCATGAGTGGCAGAACCTGAAACGCCTCCATTCTCGTGAGAGTACGAACCAGCGCAGCAAGGAGAGTAAATTTATAGAAACAATGGACGATTTATTCGACGTGGCGCACGGCAGAGCGCTGGACACTATTAAAAATGAGGAGGACAAGCAGTTTTTGATACTGCAGAGGCAAAAGGGAAGGCCTGGCTCGATGGCCGGCGTTGACCGATCCTTAGCGATCCGCGAGGCAAGGTCGGCTGCCCGAGTGCGTGCGGAGGAGGAACGCCGCCAACGCCACGAGAGAGAGATGCACGAGCGGAGAGGAACACTAAATATGTCCCTGCTGTCTTCCACGTCGAGCAGCGAGTGAGTTTGCTTGCGGCGCCAGCCATGATTTGGAGATACATCTTTGCTTTTTAGCTAAAACGCGGGGCTTTACTCTCTAGCGCTCAGCACACTCCTCCGGAACGTGTCCAATCCCTCCAGGAAGGTGATGGCGAAGTGGCAGGTGCTTCGCAGGTCACAGAAGTGCCCCTTGCTGCAGCCGCCTCGGCACCACCCCGCCGAGGAACGCAGGCGGTCATGACACCGATGCTGGCAGCGGCACTGGACAGGGCAGGTGTCAGCGACCGCTTTGCCGTTCTCCTGATTGCCAGTGTGGCACTGAGCCTCGGCATTGAACTAGGTACGACGAGCTGCTTTTAACAGCTTGATCTTTTTTGTTACGTTCGTTAAAGTTAATCGTTAGCTTCTCACCCAACAGAACAACTCGCTCTCAATCGTACTACTGTTCGGCGTGCTCGATTGGCTTATCGGAAGGAGATAGCCGAGAAGCTGAAAACAGATCTTGATGTTTCCGGCTTTGTCGTCGTACATTGGGATGGCAAGCTGCTGCCAGACTTAACTGGTCGGAAAACAGTGGACAGACTTCCAGTGTTAATCTCTTGTGGCCCTGAAACGGAGCTGCTTGGAGTGCCAAAATTATCTGCGGGAACAGGAGTGGCCCAGGCTGACGCTGTGTTTGTGCTACTTGTGACGTGGTTATTAGCCAGCATTGTTGTTGCCATGTGCTTTGATACGACATCGTCCAATACCGGTGCCTACAACGGAGCGTGCGTGTTGCTGGAGCGGAAGCTGGGCCGTGAGTTGTTGCACCTCGCTTGCAGACATCACGTCGCTGAGCTTCTCCCTGGTGCTGTGTTCGAACAACTGTTCGGTGCGTCTTCGTCAGCCGAAGTACCGCTTTTCAAACGGTTTGGAGATGCTTGGGAAAATTTTGTCAGTCATGATTTTGTTGAGGAAATGTTTGACAATTCTCTTTTAGAAGACCTGGCAGACTGCAAAGACAGAGTCTTAACCTTCGTCAGAGGCCAGCTTGAAATGTTCCACCCTCGTGGCGATTTTCGCGAGTTCTTGGAGCTTGTTTTGTGTGTTTTGGGCGCATTTCCTGATATCAACTTCCTAGTGCCGGGAGCAGTAAGCCACGCACGGTGGATGTCTAAAATAATTTACTGCTTGAAGATCTGGCTCTTCCGTCACATTTTTAACTTAACCACGAGGGAAACCAGTAGGCTGAGAGAAATGGTCCTGTTCATCGTGCGTGTGTACACGGAGTACTGGTTCCTTGTGCCAAGTGCAACGTCAGCAGCTTCAAGTGATCTCTCTCTTATTCAAAAGCTGCTCCACTACAGCTCAGTCTACGGTTCAAGCAGAAAAGACCTCTACTACACAGCAGCTGTTAAGATGTGCCGGCACCTGTGGTATCTTAGCGAAGAGCAGGTGGGCTTCGCATTTTTTGATGAATCGCTGTCTGTCGAGGAAAAAAGACAAATGGTTAAGTCATTGAACAGCAGGGAAGGAGGTTCTTCGCGCGTGGTGCGTATCCAAGTTCCGGATCCCGAAGTCCTAAGCTGCTCAGTTGTGAGTGACTTCGTCACGAAGAACACAAAGAACTTCTTCGAGATTACTGCGTTACCTTCAGATTTTCTAGCAGATGACCCGGCAGAGTGGGCAAATTCTGCGTCTTATCAAGAGAGCCGGCGCGCTGTCCAGCACGTTCAAGTAGTGAACGACACAGCGGAGCGAGGGGTCGCTCTCATCGAGAAGTTCAACGGCAAGCACACCAAGGACGAGGAGCAGCTGCAGTTCTTGCTTCTTGTAGTGCAGGACCACAGGCGGAGGATTGCTGATTTCAAAAAAACCACCCTTCTTAAAAAATTGTGAAATTTGTGAAAATAAACCATAATTTTGCTAAAATGTACTATTTGTCGATAAACGTGATGTTTTACGGAACAAATAGTAAGAACACAAATTGTTTCACGTGCGATTCTGCGTCGAACAGTGAAAACTGCGTCGCGATATGACAACTTTGAGTTTTTGTTCAACTTTGGAACACCTTGAACGGGGGCGTTAAACACACTTCAGACAGCACAAAAGGATATTTTCTGGCTATCCTTTAGTCAAGGAACAGGTTGGAGTGCGTAGAAATAATTATTGGTGACTAGAGACCAAGTATACCGAAAATGTTCAATTTCGTTCAATTTTTAACGGCCCAGGACTAGTACTAAATATTGTCCGATTTCGATGAAATTTGAAATGTAGACTCCTGACATCAAATGGAAACAGAAAATCGGGTGCCCACATAAAACCTTTGACTTTCATTTTTAAGGACCACCCTACTCTCCAGTGTGCTTTAAACCCACAGCAATGCGCATCTACTATCGTGTGCCGTGGTGGCTGGAGGTGCAGACGCGTTTGATCCCCGGTGTGAGGATCGGTGGTTCAAATCTTATTACTTCACAACTTTTTTCTCTGATCGCTGCTCATTGTCGCGTCAGGAACCCGCTTCAATCGGCGTCAGACATGAGCCGTGGTGGCTGGGGGCGGTAAGGCGTCCGACCCCGACTATAAGGTCCGGGGATCGAATCCCAGTTGTTCCTTTCATTTTTCTAATGGCTTCCTCCCACTGCGACTCAAACCCGTCGTCCAACACTCGGCAGACGTGCAAGTCAGGGTGGTGTAGTGGTCTAGGCTCAATCCAGGCCATTACACCCGGGTGTCTAAAAAGCAGTCCGCTTCGGCGGATTGGCCTCGGCACTGGTTCGATCCCCGATCGAGCCAGCCACTCGAGATTGGTCGCGAGTGGGTCCATTCCGATTCGTCGGATGGAGTTGATAAGTCCTTTGAAGCTGGCCCACTGACTGCATGTTCGGGTCTGGGAGCGCCGGACAGCGGGTGTACCATTTGGGTACCGACCAGCCTGCGCAAACAAAAGCTCCCAAAACTACTCTCTCTTTCTTTCTTTCTTTCTCTGTCTCTCTATCGTCTCTGCCTTACTCTACTCTGCCCATGTTGGGCCGTGTCGGCGGCTCGGGTCCTACTGGGTCCCCCGGCGTACGATATCGAAGTCGCTGGATCGGATTAACCCCAGTTACCTGATAGCACCGGTTCCCATCCCGAACACCGAAGTAAAGCAGGAGGCCTCCCCACTCAGACTGGGGAGGGGGTGTAGAGTTCCATTTTTGTAAATTTATTTTCAGTTAAACACGATTGCCAGCGCCTGGGTACACCGTTTCCCACATCCAAACAATAGTAAAATTGTAAAAAAATGAATAATTTGAAGAAATTTAAAATAATTCTTTAATTTTGGCAATTTTTAAAAAAAAATTAAAATTTTAAAAAAATTAAAAAATTTCTAAAAATTAGAAAAATTTCACAAATTTAAAAAAAATTTGAAAAAATTCAAGAAATTTTTTAAAACGTAGAGAGAGAGAGAGAGAGAGAGAGAGAGAGAGAGAGAGAGAGAGAGAGAGAGAGAGAGAGAGAGAGAGAGAGAGAGAGAGAGAGAGAGAGAGAGAGAGAGAGAGAGAGAGAGAGGGAGAGAGAGAGAGAGAGAGAGAAGGAGAGAGAGAGAGAGAGAGAGAGAGAGAGAGAGAGAGAGAGGGGCCGCGAATGTGGCGATGTATGAAGAAGTGTGTTTAATATGCGGCGTGCCGTAGGTCACTCCGACACTTGTGGGGCACCGCGCTGCTGGCTGGCTGCTCTGGCCGGCTGCTAGCTGGCCGCTGGCTGGCCGCTGGCCGGCACGGGCTCGTCGGTGTATTAGCTCAGGCTGAACTTTGATGGCAAGCTCCGCCAAATGTCATCACGCACCGACCGACCCACCGACCGGCGCGGCGGCGCATCCTTGGGAGTCGCCACACATTCGGACTAATGGACAGCCGCTATAAAATGTCTTTTCAAACGCGCTGAACTTTTACACGTTGCACTCTTAAAACCTTACAAAGTATTTTGAGCATACATATAACAAACAAAAATACTTTGTTATACGAAGAAATAGTTTGTAACTTACGAAGTATTTTCTTCGTAAGCTTATGTATGCTCAAAATACTTTGTTATACAAACTACTTTTCTTTGTAAGGCCCGACATAGTTTGTAAGGTTTTCTCAGTGTGCACGACGCAAGATTATGTTACTAGGCGACACGGCGCCGACGTTCATCCGAGAGGAATTTCGCAGATCCTCCTTTGCCACGCCTGTTTTGACTCGCAATCGGCTTTGCGGGCTTCTCGCCTGGCGCCGTCGCCTTGCGAGCCCCGAATGCAGCCGACCGCCCGCGTCACACTGATGCCCAGAGTCTCTCTCTCTCTCTCTCTCTCTCTCTCTCTCTCTCTCTCTCTCTCTCTCTCTCTCTCTCTCTCTCTCTCTCTCTCTCTCTCTCTCTCTCTCTCAAAGTGTACTCAAGTTCGGCGAGTTCGAGGTCGGTGAGGTGGCCAATCAGAGCAGCGGTCGCCGCACTCGGAGGGGCGGGCGGGGGTGTTGGTCCCGGGGGCAACTCGTCCCGGAGAAATGGACTGGCCAGAGACATCTATATAAGACGGACCTCTCGCCGCGGGGGCTTCAGTGAGTGCAGAGTGAGGAAAGGGGAAAATCGCGTGCAGCGGACTTTTCGTGAAAAATCATGGAGCTCGTTCAGGTAGGCGGAGGGTGAAGGCAACGCGTGGTCTGTGGTTTTGAGTGTGTGTGTGTGTGTGTGTGTGTGTGTGTGTGTGTGCGCGCTACGAATACAGTGTCACGAACCTCGGTACCTCCGATACCTCGCCCATCGTAAGTGCATTCTAATGGACGTGCCGCCCCGCGACGGGGCTCCGCGCTCGGCCCGACGCTCGTAAACTTTTATGTGTCACCGGCCGGTCCCCTAAGTGGCCTAATTTGGTCCGGAGCCGCGGAGCCTGGGCCGATATCGGCAATCGAGTCTCGGTGCATGCATTATTCGCACGCAATGCGGCCAGTGGCATGAATAATTGCAGTGCTGGTACCCGTCTTGAACAATTGTCTCGAACTAGAAAAATCACGAACTGAACGCGCACGTCCTAAAGAAGTGGTTTCTTGAGCAGAGATATTGCACTGTAAAGACATGAATTCACTACTTGAATGTTTCAAGAAAATTCCATTTTCCTGGGTGCGGTGTGGTCGTGCGAAAAGATGCCCCGCCCCGTCTGGGACGCGGCGCGGCATGACGCCAGCAGCCTTTCCGCTCCGACTCCAGGCGATGGACTCCCCCTCCTCCCTCACTTTCCGTTTCAGTTGGACGTCGCGACGCGTCGCTCTCCGTCGCGCTGCTTTCTCTGTCTGTCCCACTGCGCCGCGTCGCGCCGCGTCGCGCCGCGTCCGCGCGCTGGCCTAGAGCGTTCGCGCCAAACTTGGCCGCGGCCGTCCATAAGCCAGCTGATTAGCTATAAATGGAAGCAAAAAAGGAAATGGGGGGAAAAAGTGGCCGTGACAGACCGCGTGCCGCACGGGCACCGCACGCCTCAGGCGGCAACGACGCCTCGGGCGATGCGGACTAACCGGCCGGACTGATAAAAAATAAATGTCCCATCCTGAGACGCTGTCAAAAATGACGACTGTACTTGGAGTCGAACCCAGGTCCCGTGGATTCAGAGATCGTCGCCTCTACGCTCTCGGCCTCCGCCACACATGAGATACCGCCTGGGAAGCGGTGCCTTTGAAAGGCTGGATCCGCAAGAGTCCGTGTCGAATTCAGCATAAGATGTAGCTGGACTCGAACATTAGCCCTTTGACTTTGAAATCAGCGCACAGGTGCTCTCGACCAACGGGTCCGATGCCTATATGGTGCCACGGCAAAGCTGAAATCAACGACTGTTTTTTTTTTCGGTGCAGGCTTTGTTTGTGTTGGCGATGCTGGCCGTCGCCGCAGCCTACCCCGTGGAGTACGGCCACGGCCTAGCGCAGTCGTACGCCTCCATCAGTAAACCGACCTCGTCTTCCTACTCGCACGCCCCGTCCTACTCCCACGCCCCGTCCTACTCCCACGCCCCGTCCTACTCGCACGCCCCGTCCTACTCCCACGCCCCGTCCTACTCGCACGCCCCGTCCTACTCCCACGCCCCGTCCTACTCCCACGCCCCGTCTTATTCTCAGACGACTTCGTACACCTCATCGCACCCGTCTTCCTACTCCCGGACGCCGTCATACTCCCCCGCTCCCTCCTACTCCTCAGCGCCTGCCTACCCCCCCGCGTACGCCCCTGCGCCGACCTACTCGCACGCCCCGTCCTACTCGAAGCCGGAGCCTTATGTAAGTGCAACGCTCATCACTTGCAATGTCTGTATTTCCCGGCATCAAATTGGATTTTCTCTCGCCTCGCCGCAGGACCACCCCAAGTACGACTTCAAGTACGGCGTCCACGACGCGCACACCGGCGACGTCAAGGACCAGTCCGAGCACCGCGACGGCGACGTGGTGAAGGGCGAGTACTCGCTGCTGCAGCCCGACGGCACCAAGCGCACCGTGCACTACACCGCCGACCACCACAACGGCTTCAACGCCGTGGTGACCGTGAGCGGCCACGCCTACCCCGAGCCCGCCAAGTACGCCGCGCCGGCCTACTCGCCACCCGCGTACCAGGCGCCCGCCCCGCTGTACCACACGGCGCCCACCTACAACGCGCCGGCCTACTGATCACTCGCGGCCGAGCCACCCTCTAGTCCAGCCCCTCCCCCACCAACAAAGCCCTCGCAATAAACTGTGCCATCGCCCGGATCCCACTCGCATTGTCGCTTTATTTGTCCTCCCCCGAATTCCTCTCACACACACCTCGACGTGGGTGAGGCGACGCTAGGCGACTCTGTGTGTGTGTGTGTGTGTGTATGTATGTGTGTGTGTGTGTGTGTGTGTGTGTGTGTGTGTTCGTGCGCGCGCGCACGCGTGTGTGCGTGTGTTACAACGCTGCGGATAATGGCTGTCATGAGGGGTGAAGCAAGATTCATAAATCTGCCCGCACTGCGGCCTAGGTGCAGTCCGCGGGCGCGAGGGCCGAGGAGAAACAGAGAGAGAAAGACAGAAAGATTAAAAAAAAAAAATGACAGGTTTCTGGAGACGAGCCAGCCACGCGCAGCACACAAGAAAATTATGATCCTCAGAAATGGACCGCGATAGCCGCGTCGTTGTAACGATGAGGGGATTACGGCTGTTCGAACCGCGGCGTTGCGACACCGCCATGATCGCCACACAGTAGGCCAGAAGACAAATCTCTAGACGCGTTTGAGATCCAGAGTCGCTAAATGGGACTCGAACCTAACGTGTGACCCCACCAATAGATGCCTCGTTCGGAGAGCAATCTCTCGTTCAATCACGCGTTCAGTTCGAGCCCTATTTGGCGACTCTGGAGCACAAAACCCGTTCGGCATTTTGACCGCCTCCACCAGTCTTCTGGCCCACTGCGCGCCATGCCCTCGCAGTGCACGGCCGCGGTGGCGAGCGTCGAGAAATAAGCAATTCGGAGGTTATCCGCGTCACGGCCGCCGTACAGCCGCTCCGGGTAATGTGATAAATAAGTTGTCCCACGCGCCATAATTTCTCTCTGGAATTCCTCCGGCTGCATCGCATCATGTAGCCTCGCGGCGGGCCGCGGCGTGCACTAGCCTCGCAGCGGGCCGCCGCCGCATGCCGCCTCGGGCAGCAGGGCACTGTATGGGCACAAGTTGATCTGCGCTGCCGCCGCGCCGTACCGAGTCTTTTCTCATTATGGAAAGTTCAAGGCGGCCGGAGGAGCAAATCACGTCCCACGCGAGGAGGCGGTGCATTGCGTCTCTGTCGTGGGAGGCCGCGCGGTTAGCAGTGAACTCGGATTCGGATTCTCTCTCTCTCTCTCTCTCTCTCTCTCTCTCTCTCTCTCTCTCTCTCTCTCTCTCTCTCTCTCTCTCTCTCTCTCTCTCTCTGGTGATGATTCGGCGCGGCCGCTTTACGGAGCCGCCACTTCGTTAGGGCATCCATAGGCGACTGGCCACGTGTCGGGGGCAGAGGCCAAAACGGGAAGGAAAACAAACAGCGAGAGCGGAATTGGTTTGTATGGCAAGTCAGTTTATTTTACAGATGAGGTGACGGATGCAATTCCAGGTACATCGAGGCAAGAGGTTCTTCTTGGTTGATTGAGGTAGTAATCCTAGCTTAATAATGGCTGAGACCATGAGCGAGACCATGACCGACACCGTAGGAGACTAGGGCGGGTGCGGCGTGGACGACGGGAGCGGCGTGGACGACGGGGGCGGCGTGGACGACGGGGGCGGCGACCACCTTCTGGACGACCTGGGGGTGCACGGCGTGGCCGGAGTTGGTGACGACAGCGTTGAAGCCGTTGTGGTCGTCGGCGGTGTAGTGCACGGTGCGGGTGGTGCCGTCGGGCTGGACCAGGGAGTACTCGCCCTTGACCACGTCGCCGTCACGGTGCTCGGACTGGCTCTTGACGTCGCCGGTGTGCGCGTCGTGGACGCCGTACTTGAAGGCGTAGGCGGGGTGGGCCTGCGGGACGGAAGGACAGAGTGAGGCGCTGCTCTCAGTGAGACGGCGTGGCGGCGTGAGCGGCACTTACAACGGGCTCGGCGACGACGTGCGCGACGGGGGCGTGGGCCACGGCGTAGGCAGGGGCGTGCGCCACGGACAGGGCGCCTCCGTAGGCGAGTCCGGCGTGGCCGTAGTCCACGATGCCGGGCACGGGGCTGGCGGACGCCACAGCCACCGCCGCGAGGATCACAACAACCTGCAACCGGAAAAAGGGTTCTTATTCTTCGGCGTCCGGGGCAGGCCCGGGGGCTCCGCGGAGCAAGGTGCTGGGTTTCGAGTTCACCACCAACACCGCGAGTCGAGGCCGTAGCCTTCCGCGAGCGGGGCCGCCGACGCCTGCCGGGGCTTGGGGGGCTTGTGCCCCGCACACGGGGCGCCGCACCACGCGCTCCGAACGCCGTGGCGGAGCGAGGCCAGACCGAGACCGAAGAATCAGCGGGTTACGATTTCGGAACGCACGGCGATCGCCCTGCCATGAACCGAACGACCCGACGCACGCAGCACGTGCGGCGGCCGCACTGCACTGCATGGCATGGCTCTGCAGGACCGAGTCGAGGCCCTCGAGGATCGAGTCCCACCGATGGCGGCAGCAGAGTGAAAAAAAGGACATTAACTTTAAAGAAAATGGACCACGTTCGTTCTATTGAGCATCACGTTTTGAGCGGAAAATGCAATGACTACATAAGACGTTTCCAATTTTTTTTTTTGGGTTCAATAATGAACCATCTCGATGGAGCGTCCGAATCTTGAAGCGTTGTTGTCCGGAGGCACTGGCGCACTGTCACTGCACTATCCAGGCGGCACTGCGGGCACTTCCAGCGACGGCTGCGGCGACGACGCCGAAGGGGGGGGGGGCGAGGTCGGCGCCGGCCTCTCACCTTGAATGCCATCTTGTGTCTTGTCGGGTGCACCTTCACACTTCTACTTCACTGTTCGGCTCCTGCTTGTCGACTGAATGTCCAGCCCAGCCCCAAAGCTTTTATATACAGGCAGAAGTGGTGGTGGCGGCGGCGGCGGCGGCGGCAGCGGCACCTGCTGTGGCACGGCGCGCAGCCTGGCGCAGCCCCGCCCCGACGGCCCCCACCGCGCAGCAACAACGGCAGCGCCAACAAAGGCGGGGAGTAGCACGGCTGCCGAATAGCCTGCAGCGGCCTGCAGCGCTGCAGCGAGCGGCCGCAGAGGTGGCGGCGGCCGCGCCGTGCCCCTGCGCCGCACCGCCGCCCTGGTCACCCCTCTGCACGGCCGCCAACTGTGCCGCCCCCCCCCCCCAAAGCCTCACGTGCCCCCTGGGCTAGCCGAGGCCAGACTCGCTGCCAAGAATCGGACCGCCGGGTCCGTGTACAAAAGTAGCTGGTTATAACGAAGGATTTTGAGCATACGTGAGCTCCTGTCTGGTAGAGGTGTGTGAGTGAGAGGAAGCACCGCAGTGCAGAGCTCCAGAGTCACGCTGAACACGACTCGAACCGAACGTGTGACCCCACCAATGGATTCCTCGTTCGGAGAGCAATCCATTGGTGGGGTCACACGTTCGGATCGAGTCCCATTTAGCGACTCTGGAGCTCAAAACGCGTCTAAGACCCACTGTGATCCGTCTTCTCTCGCGCGCGGACGCGGAAGGCGCGCGCCGGCGTCGTCATCGCGCGTGCCGATCACGTGACGCGGCAATTCGAGGAAAATGCACGCGATGAGTCCACCGACGCCGCCGCCGTTGTCAAACGCACTGGCCGATGAGCTTCCTGATAAACAGTGATATCACTGGCGGCAAAGCTGGTGAGCTCGTAGCCAAGGATCGTAGGACACACTAGTCGCAGGTACCGCACAGGGCCAGCGCAGGGCGAGGCCTCTCAGCCGCTGCACTGTTCTTCGTGGACGGCGTGCGTGACCTTTGGCCGCCAGGGCCACGGCCTCGGCCACTGCCTCGGCCACTGCCAAGGGCGGCCGTCACGCCCTGCATGACGAGGCCCTGTGCCGCGGCGGCGCGGCCTTGGACGCGGCCTCGGAGCCCGCCTCTTCGGCGAGGGACGCGGCCGGGGTGAAAGGCGCATCCTTATGTAACGCCCCACGCCCCGCCAAAGAGCCGGCAGTGCCGTGCCTCGACTCGCTCAGATCTCGGGCCCTTGGAAAAGCTTCAAAACGCAATGCCAACGCCCTGAGGCGGCCCTGGCCCTGGCCCGGGTATTACCCTTCGGGTATGGGCCTCTGTGCCCTTGACGCCCTTGGCCGAGGAGGAGCAATGGGCAGCAGTAATAACGCAGCTCCGGCACTGCGCGCGTTCATTGTTGTTGTTTATTTTTTCTTCTACTCGGGGAAGAGATTCCGTCAACTTCTCCTGACAGCGCTGCCGCGCTGCCGCGGCCTTGGCGCGCTGGACAGGTTATGCATGTCTAAATGCAGCGGGGGAAACGGACGCGTTGCGTGGCCGCGCGGCCACTTGTCCGCGGTAATTACGTTACCATTACTATTTTGCCGTATAGAGAGAGAGAGAGAGAGAGAGAGAGAGAGAGAGAGAGAGAGAGAGAATGTCAATTCAACCAATGTCACGCCCGACACGATGATGAGGCAGCCACAGGTCGCGCGATGCCGCGGCCTTCACCCTCGCGGCGGATCCATAGCCGAGCGGTCAAGATGGTTGCCCTTCCACGCGGTAAACGGTGGGTCGATTCCCTCTTGGTACGGTATCTTTTTTTTTCTTTTTTCTTCTTCAATTTTTATGTCTCTGGCGATTGAATGTTGAGAGTGCAAAGCTTTTGTCCATGGACGATAAGACAGTTCACTGGAGTGCTCTGGAGCTCATGGAGTCGGCAGTTAAGCCGTTGCCCCGCGCGGCCGTGGGGCTCATAGCTATTTCTGCCGTCACTCTGTGGAGTTCTTTTCCTCCCTTTTCTCGAGACTGACCACTGAGTCTCAATAATTTCCCTCGCTGGTTTATAACGTCGTGTATTTACTGCGACGTTTTTTTTTCGATACCCGCTCAGCTTGTTCCATATGCATCCGCGGCAGGCTGGTTCCGAACCGTGACAGTGCTCTCCTCGTTCTGTCTCTCTCGCACTCATGGGGCGTCCTGCAGGGGGGCGAGAGAGATAGAGCCACGGAGCACCGTTTCGAACCAGACTACGACTACGGACTCTATGGAGAGTGGGTCGATATTGCTGGCGCGCCCGCGTGAGTGTGTGTGTGTGTGTGTGTGTGTGTGTGCGCGCGCGCGTGCGTGTCACTACACATTGCGCGCAGCAGCAAAAAATTAAAATAAGTTCACCCAGCAACAACAGGTAATTTGATCGATTGAAAATATTGATTGACATTCAGCCGATAATTGGAGCCAGATAACTATTGAAACTGGTCCCGCTGGACACGACGGCCGTACACTTCACCTTCGGCACGCCTCGCTGCGGCTGCACGGCTACCGCCTCGTCGCTCTGTCTCTCTCGCACCTCTGCGGGTCGCCCCACAGGTGCGAGTGAGACAGACGATCCTTCGGAACGAGGCGGCCGCTCCCGCCAAACCGTCTAACCGTGCAGCACGCATTAAAGCGGAGCCTGGCCTGCAGGGGCATGGCACTGCGCTGTACATGCGCCAGGGGCGGCGGCGAGCCGAGCTGGATCAAGCTCACAGAAAAACAAGAACAAAAGGACAAAAACCGGTCAGTGTCAAATCTAGAGAAACGGTTTAATTCAAACGTGTCACAAATGAAGGCAACGGCGTTGGTCAAAAGGTGCGGCCTTCGTCCGGAATAGACGGAAAAGTACTGCGTTTGTAAAAAAAATAAATTCTAATTTTTTAAAAACAAATTAGTGTGGGGTCCGCGTGGTGCGAGTGCGGCACTGAGTGCGATCAGCTGACGAGGTGGCCGAGGCACTCAAGGGCCCAGCGGCCACCGCCTCCACGGCCACGCACCAGAACGGCCGCCGCGCTCCAGATAAATATTGCTGGAATGCGCGTTGCGGCTGGAGAGAAGTCCGTGTGAGGAGGAGGAGGAGGAGGAGGGGAGGGGGGCAAGGATAAGTCGAGGGGAGGCAGGCAGGCCTGCCGGCCGGCGGATGGGAAGCGGTGGGCGCTGGCCGCGGTGCTGGGGGCTCGCCTTGCCTCGCCTCGCACTGACCGCCACGGCTGACTGGCGGAGACAAGAGGCGTGGCTGCGCGGCGGCGGCGGCGGCGGTGATTGCAGGGGCGCGGCGCCGCTGTCCGTTTGAACGGTGCCGGGCACGGCGAGGCGGCGGCCGCCGCCGCACTCCTCGCTCTGTCTCTCTCGCACTCACGGAGTGTGTCGTAAGGGCGCGAGAGAGACCGAGCGAGCGCTGCACGGCCGGTGAAGGGTAGCGCGCCAGCCCGCTCACCCCGCGGGCCTCCTGCGCACATATGCACCGCCAGCCGGCGGGTAAGTCCAGCAGGACCGGCTGGCCTCACGCGCGAAGTGTGGCGAGGCGGGGCGTGGCGGGGCGTGGCGGGGCGAGACGTGGCGTGGCGAGGCGTGGCGTGGGGCGTGGCGCGGGGCGTGGCGCGGTGCGTGGCGATGACAAAAAGAATAATAGGGCATCGCCGACGACTTGAGCGCGGAGACTTGAACGCGCGGTGGGGTCCGGAGCGCGCCCCGATTCCCGCCGCTGAGCCCGGAAATGCACTGACAGGTTGCTTTGTTACGTAACGACGCGTTCGGGTTTCGTCAACCCGTTGACTGCGAATCGGGGCGCCTGACCAACTCCGAGTAGGCAACCCGAGCGCACGGCGGCATGGCGGTTGCCTACCATGGGCTCGAGCGCCTGACCAACACCGATTAGGCAACCCGAGCGCACGGCTGCATGGTTGTTGCCTACCTGGAGTTCATCAGGCGCCCGGAGACCGCACGCGGCAACAGTGGCGGTCCTTGACCCCGTGGCCGGCAGCGCGTGCTGCAGGCCCTGGAGGCCCTGCTGGCCCTGCTGCAGGCTGGCCGGCGTGATCACTCCCACCGCGGTGCGCGCATCGGCTGGCTACACTGTCGGTACACTCTCCGCGACTTTGCGTGTCGCAAGACCGCGGCCCTGGAGGACCTGGCGGGCACCTGCGTGGGCGTCCCCGCACAGTGGGCCTGCAGACTGGAGGATGGAGTCAAAATACCGGACGAGTTTTGATCTCCAGAGTCGCTGAATGGGACTCGAATAACCGAGCATGTGACCCCACCAGTGGATTGCTCTCCGAACGAGGAGTCCGTCGGTGGGGGTCACACGTTCAGGTGGAGTTCCGTTTAGCGACCCTGGAGCTTTAAACGCGTCTAGAGTTTTGTCCGCCGGCCCACTGTGCCCCGGTGACCCGGCGTGCAGTGGACGGCTTCACGGCGTGCACGCTTCCATGGCTGCTGCAGTCGTCGGAGGAGGCGGTGTCCATCATCTTGGAGCCGCCGCCCCCGGCCGCTGCCAGCCCGCCGCGGACGCCGAATGGGTTGCCGACCGTCCGGGCGCTGCGCCGCGCCGCTCGGCATCCCACGGTCTCAGCGAAGGATTAGAGAGCGCCGCGCATTCCGGTCGAGAATCTGGCGCTGCCTCCGCGCCAGTGCGTCGTCGAGATGCCCGCCCAGGGCCCGGCGGCTCGCTGTCGCCGTCGGTGTCGGGTGTCGCCGTGGCCGCGGCGCTCGCCGGCTCGCCTTCCTGCACTCGCACACTTCCCTGGTAGAACTTGGATGTGGTTGGAGATCGGATTTCACATCCAAAGTCGTCCATTTTCTTCCATAGACATCCAAATTCATCCATTTTCCTCCATTTTCATCCACTGACATCTAGTCACGTCCATACATATCCACGGACTTCCCAGTGACATCCACTCACTTCCAACGACATCCGCCAACCTCCCAGCCACATCCTTTCTCGTCCATGGACATCCACTAGCTTCCTTACCGCATCCACACACGTCCAAAGACATCCACTGACTTCCGAGTGACATCCACTCACGTCCATCCACATCCACACCTTCCCCGCCACATCCATACTCGTCCAAGAACATCCACTGTCTACTCATCCACATCCACGCACGTCCAATGACATCCACCAACTTCCAAACGACTTCCACTTACGTCCAACGACATCCACCTATTCCGCGGCCACATCCAATCTCATCCAACGACCTCCACTGCCTTCCCAGCCACATCCACAAACGTCCAATGATATCCACTGACTTCCGTGGGACATCCGCTCGTCTCCAACGATATCCATTTGAGTCAATGAGCTTTACTTCCAAACGACTTCCTTTTGCATCCACCGACATCCAGCCACGACCAAAAAACTGACATCCATTCCCGTCCACCATCATCCATTCATATCCAAACGACAAACATTCACATCCAAATGACATCCATTTTCATCCATTCACATCCAAATGACATCCATTTTCATCCATTCACATCCAAATGACATCCATTTTCATCCATTCACATCCAAATGACATCCATTTCCATCCATTCATTTCCATTCACATCCAAATGACATCCATTTTCATCCGTTCACATCCAAATGACATCCATTCACATCCATTTTCATACATTCACATCCAAATGACCTCCATTCACATCCAAACGACCTCCATTCACATCCATTCACATCCAAAAGACATCCATTCACGTCCAGTGTCATCCATTTACATCCAAATGACATCAATTTTCACCCATTCACAACCAAATGACATCCATTGACATCCATTCACATCCATTGTCATCCATTCACATCCAAATGACATCCATTTTCATCCATTCACATCCATTCACATCCAAATGACATCCAAATCATATCCATTCACATCCATTCACATCCAAATAACATCCATGTCACTTGGATGTCATTCGGATGTGAATGGATGTAAATGGATGTCATTTGGATGTGAATGGATGAGAATGGATGTGAATGGATGTCATTTGGATGTGAATGGATGTGAATGGATGTCATTTGGATGTGAATAGATGTGAATGGATATCATTTGGATGGGAATGGATGTGAGTGGATGAGCATGGATGTCATTTGGATGTGAATAGATGTGAGTGGATGTGAGTGGATGTCGTTTAGATGTGAATGGATGTGAATGGATGTGATAGTGGATGTCATTTTGATTTTAATGGATGTGAGTAGATGAAAATGGATGTGAATGGATGAGAATGGAGGTCATTTGGATGTGAGTGGATGTCATTTGGATGTGAATGGATGTCATTTGGATGTGGAATGTATGTCATTTGGATGTAAATGTTTGTGAGTGGCTGAGAATGGCTGTCATTTGGATGTGAATGGATTAGAATGGATGTGAATGGATGTGACTGGAAAAGTATGGATGTCGTTTGGATGTGAGTGGATGGCGATGGAAGTGAATGGAAGTCACTTGGATTCGAATAGAAGTCACTTGGATCTGAATGGATGTCGCTGGGATGTGCCTGGTTGTTGCTGGGTAGCAAAGAGATGGCATTTGGATGCATATGGATGACGATGGATGTAAATGGATGACGGTCGTTGAGAATGTATGTCGGTGATGTGAGCGCCCGAACATTCATAGTGTGAGGATGAGATTTATGGAGCCGCCGCCAGATGGCGTTTTGCTTAACGTGCCGTTGTTCGTTCTCGATTACAGTGTTGGTTGATGTTTTAACTAGGCTGTAGGACAGTTTTGCGATCATTCGTCATGCATGGTCCTTTCGGTCTTTGCGCCTGACGGTCGTTTGGGTTTAGAAACTTCCTCCACAGGATACCATTGGGATGTGAATGGATGTCGATGGACGTTGAGATTAGACGTCATATGGACGTCAATGGGTGACAGTGTATGAGAATGGATGTCATTTGGATGTGAGTGGATGTTGGTGGATGAGGATGGATGTCATATGGACGATAATGGATGACGGTGGAGGAGAATGGATGTCAATTGGATGTCTTTGGATGAGAAAGGATGTCTTTTGGATGTTAATGGATGTAGGTGCAAGAGCTCGGATGTCGTTTGGATGTGAATGGATGAGAATGGATGTCATATGGAGGTAAATGGATGATGTTGAATGAGAATGAATGTCATTTGGATGTGATTGGATGTCGATGGATGAGAATGGGTGTCATTTGGATGTGATTGGATGAGAGTGGATGTGAATGGATGTCATTTGGATGTGAATGGATGTCATTTGGATGTGAATAGATGTCGATGGATGCCGATGGATGAGCATGGATGCAGGTGGATGCAAACGGATGACAGTGGAGGTCGTTACTGGATATGGATGTTGGTGGATCTGAATGGATGTGGCTGGGCTCTCAGGGAACGTCGTTGGATGTGAATGGATGACGTTTGGATGTCGCTTGGATGTCGGTGGATGTGGTTAGACCATTTTGGATGTGAGGAGCTGACATCCAGGGACTTCCAGAATGAAACATTCGGGATGTCCGTGGATGTCAGTGGAACATCCTGGATGTCCCTGGATGTCTAGAAAACGACATCCAAAGTCATCCATAAATTCCCATCAGGGTTCCTACGCGAGCCGGCGTGGCATTGGCATGGATACACCTGCCCTGCCTCCCACGACGTGACGGGCAAGCCGCTAACCTCCAGAGTCTGCAGCAGCTGCCCTGTTGAAGACACGGCCGAGGTTCATCTCGCCCGATGCTATTCGCCAATCCGGCCCTCCTTTCGACGGCCCTGTAGGTGCAGCGCGCGTCCAGGCTGCTATTGACATTGGTCGCGGCCCAACGGCTTTGCCACGTCGGCACTTGGCTTCCCAGACAGAGCTAGTCGTTATATCCAGGCCGCCTGCGTCTGGCGCGGTCAGCCTCCTCAAAACTGAAAACCCACAATAACGAGGTCTCCGTTCGACAACGAGTCATTCTCGCGTAGCCGTGGCGCGGCGCGCGGCGGCGGCAGCCGGCTGCTCCCTGACAGTATGCTCTCGTCGCTCCGTCTCTCTCGCTCTCGTGGCGCGTCCCATTGGAGTGCGAGGGAGACGGAACACTGCTCGGGATCAGGCTCCTGGAACAGCTGTGCGGCCCCAGGGGGAGGGGGCGTGGAGGTGGCGAAAGTGGCAGCGGAGGGCTGGTCTTAGTACGGCTGTGTAGCAGGCCCCGGGGAGGGGAGGGCGCGCGCACACACACAGCCTCACACACACACACGCCAGGTGCACTTGGCACAGTGCGAGCGTTGCCATTTAGTTCTGTAGCGCTGTGAGGCAGTGGGTGCCGGCCTACACGGCCGCTCCGGTATGGCCCAGCTACCGGTACAGTCTGTCGGCCACACACACGCACACTGTCTGTCTGCTCCTATCGGACTGCCCTTCTGGCGGTGACTATGCGCGTCGCACAGTGGGTCAGAGGACCGGTGCAGGCGGTCGAAATCCCGGACGCGTTCTGGGCTCTAGAGTCGCTAAATGGGACTTGAACCGAACGTGTGACCCCACCAATGGATTCATCATTTGGAGAGCAATCCATCGGTGGGATCACTTGTTTGATTCGAGTCCCATTTAGCGACTCTCTGGAGCTCATAACGCGTCTAGAATTTTGGCCACCTCAACGGTCTTCCGGCCCACTGTGCGGAATGATTGGGATGGACGGACTGTACCCCGGGGGCTCCCCGTCCATTGACGGCCGCAGGCGCACCAACCTCTCGCAGAGGCGCGCTAGTGTAACACGGGCCTCGGACTGTTAGAGAGGAATTTTAGTTGGCAACATTGGCCGTGCACTCGGTGCCCCGCGAGCGCGGCCGGCGCGGCGCACGGCATGGAGGCACGTTGCAGTGCCGCCACGACAGCCCCGCCGCGACATGTACACTGCCGCCAGCCATCCCCTGTTTCTGCGACACGCGACGCCGTCGGCACGTTGGCAACCCTGGGCTGGGCTGGCGGGCCGACGACTGGCAGCCTGGAAAGGCGGCAGTTGGCAGCGCTGTCGGTGAGATGAGTCACTGGAGCGGCGCTGGTGCAAAGGGGGATACTCCTCATGGGTGCGGGTGGCCCGTCAGTGCAGCGCACCCACAGCAGAGGTGCCAACATCTGAACCGAAAAGTGGGAGCCGACCTTGCGCCGGGTCGTTCACGCTGGGAACTTATGCTGTCATTTATTCAGCGAATCCGGTGGCAAAAGCAGTGCGGCTAAGGCAAACCACTTGTCAAAAGGGAATCGGGCGAAACAGAGACATTATGAATGAACTGAAAGTATGCCTTCCCCCTCCCCTGCGAATATGGAGGCAAAAGGGACAGCGTCGTTCGCCGCGGCGCCGCTGGTCGGAGTGTAGCGGACGGACTGGGAGGAGTGTACAATCGTACGTGTGTCGGTGCATAGACGGAGGAGCATTGCGAAATCTAGGCTAGGTAGTGTCTGAGTAGCCGGGCTGGGCCGGGCGGTGCAGGGCGGGCAGCGCGCAGGGCGAGGAGGGGCCTCAGAGACACACTTCGCTATTCCGAGCGGCGTGGCGGGCACGGCGCGGCACGGCGCGGCACGGCACGGCGCGGGGAGGACACTTCCAAACGGCCGCGTGCTCTACTCGCTCCGCTATTGCTCGGGGACCACGAGCTGCAGGTCGCGGCAAAGCACAGTGGGCCAGAGGACGGAGGCGGTCAAAATCCCGGACGGGTTTCGAGCTCCAGAGTCGCCAACTGGGACTCGGATTATCGAGCGTGTGACCCCACCGGTGGATTGTTCTCCGAACGAGGAATGCATTGGTGCGAGGTCACACGTCTGGTTAGAGTCCCATTCAGCGACGACTCTGGAGGCTCAAAACGCGTCTGAAGTTGTGGCCCGCCTTCGCTGGTCTTCTGGCCCACTGTGCGACGGACAGCGGCTGAAGTGCACTTATCGAACTCCCCCCCTCCCCTCTCCCTCTACCTCAGGCCGAAAACGATTACCCATTTGCGGGCGCCGTGCTGCGCCGTGCTGCGCCAGGCCAGTGCCGGCAGCCGGCCGTGCTGGCAGCAAGGCTGGCAGCCGCTGCGTTCCGGGCCCGGCCACCTCGGCCGGGTAATATTCGCACAAGAATCTGAGCCGCCTGGCGCTGTCTCTGTCGCTCTCGCAGGACGTCCCGCAGGGCCGCGAGGGAGACAGAGCGACACCGTCCGGAATGATCCTGCGCCGTGCCAGCGCCGCCCGCAATGCGGAGCCCCGCCAAACGCCACGTAATTGACCGCCCGGCCGACGAGTCGTTTCCACCGCTGTCTCTCTCGCACCCCTGCGGACCGACCCGTGAGTGCGAGAGAGACGAGGGCGCCGTTCGGGGAGTCAGTCTGCCGGCAAGCAGTGCGCCGTCGTACCGTCCGCGGCCCGCTCGCGGTTTATGCCGAGAATTAGCCGAAGTGACTTGCGATCGCTGACTCGTCGTTCGGTTCGGCGAGCGCGCGAAATGATCCGCCCGAATGATTTTCATTCGGAATAATCGGAGCGCCCCTCTGCCACCGCCGCGCAATAGGCGAGTGCCGCGCCTCGCGGACTCGCGGATGTGGGTCAAATTGTGGGCGTCACTGCACCGGGCCGTGGGGCGGGGCGGGGCGGGGCGGGGCGGGGCGGGGCACGGCGCAAAGTGTGTTGTAGGGACACGTTGTGGCCGACCGGGTGCAACGCAGAGCGCTTGAAAACCATCACGCTGCTGCAGAGTAGGTCAGAAGACCGTTGAGGCGGCAAAAATCCTGGACATGTTTTGAGCTCTAGGGTGGCTAAATGGGACTCGAATCGAACGTGTGACCCCGCCAATGGATTCCTCGTTTGGAGAGAAATCCATTGGTGGGGTCACACGTTCGATTCGAGTCCCATTCAGCGACTCTGGAGCTCAAAACGCGTATAGAGTTTTGGCCGCCTGCGCTGCCCGCAGCCTCGCCTGACTCCGAACGCAGCGCTCTCTCGTTCGGCAGGGAAGTCCCAGCCGCCACAGGGAAGGCGCTTCGGAAGAAGCGTGAAATGAAATGATGGTCACGTGACCTCGGGTGGGGCTAGAGCCGAAGGCTGGAGGTCGCCTCAAAGACAAAGCAACAAGAAGAGAAATATAAAAAAAAGGCAGATGAAATAGAAAAACATGCAAGCCGGCGTCGTGGAACGTATGTACTGGCACTCGCGTACTCACCATGTTATTGTCATACAGTGTCATTGCAGGTGTAGGAAGAAGTAATCGGACGCCGTCCGGGCAGCGATGCCGTGGGAGAGGTGACGTGTGTCCTCACCGTCTGGGCTGCCAAGGGAACGACAAGCAAAATGTGAGACTACGGTTTTGTTTTCACATTATCCTGCAGTTGGAAACAGAGGAGTCTCTGGAGTTTTCCAAAGATTTTCGGGCAATTATTGTCGCAACCAAGTTGTCCGCAATTTTTTTTATCTTTTTTAATTTTTTTAAATTATTTTACAGAGTCGAAAATCCGCAGCCCGGATCAGTGCAGCCAAGACATTGGGCCCTGTGTGTGTGCGCGGCTCGCTCGGCCGCTGCATGCCGCGGGTTGGCTGCACTGAGGCGAAGGGACGGGGTGAAGGGCGGGGTGCAGGGCGGGGTGCAGGGCGGCAGGGGAGAGACATTGTCACACCGATGCGCCGCCCTCCCCCCTCCCTCCCTGCTCGTATAAAAGCGGCGCAGGGCTGCGCAGCTCTACAGTCCTTGGAGCACTCTAGTCGCCCTAACACCACCATGGCGCTCTCGAGGGTGAGTACCAGGTACCTGAACCCACCGCCCCACGCCGCTTGTCCTGCCGCAGGATGTTTCGGAATTTTTTCGTCACAACTCCGAAAAAAAAAAAAAATCTCTCATTTACATTTGTCCACTCGCCTGATCGCACAGCGCTTTCATATATAGTCTGGGCCAGAACGTTGCTTCAGTCTGCTCCGGTTTGCCAGTTTTACTCTGCGCTGCGAGCAGTACCCGGTTGCGAAAAAAAAAATAGACGAACCCTGGAGAGACCCCGTGATCAAGTGACTTTAATTCTCAAATCTTGGAGCGGCATGGAGTATCAACGGTGACATTATTTTTCTTTGACGCTGAGCAGCTCGTAACCTCAGCCCCCTCCTCAAAAGCGACACACGGCCTCGCTGACAAGCGAGCCACTCATCAGCAGAGCTTGGCTCGTCCGGGATTTTGACCGCTTTCACCGGTCTTCTGGCTCACTGTGCGCCCTGGACTCCTCGCTCCAAGGCCGGCCCGCTGGCACCATCACGTGTCGGGTTCGAGTCCCCTGTGCAGCACTAAACGCGTCCAGCGACGCGTCCGCCCGGCCCGGACTCCGAACTGGTCTCCGCGGCTGCGGCGCGGATCCGCCATTGATCTTGGCCTACCTCACGTCGCGTCATCGCCATGCCCCTCGCCGTAATGACCTGCCTCAACACAGACCCACCGGCTGCCGCGCCGAGCGGCCCGCCCGCCCGCCCGTCTGTCTGTCTGTCTGTCTGTCTGTCTGTCTGTCTGCGCGTCTATGCCTTTACACTGTGCGTTTCTTCACGGTTTTGAAGAATCGCGCGAAATGGCGCGTCTCTCGGCAGTGTAGGGCACGGCCGCGCAGTGCTTGTTACCGGTGATGCAACTCGCCCCCCTCCCCCCTCCCCACTCCGCGCCACGCACTCAGAGGGCAGCACTGTCGCAGGCCTTGTCACGTGCAGAGCGAGACCCTTTGCATCGCCTCCTCGGGATCGTTTTGAACTTCTTTTGTTTCAGTGTCAACCAGGCCGCGTGCTTCGCCGAAGGGCCAATGGGCCGATGGGCCGCGCACAGTGGGCCAGAAGACCGGTGGAGGCGGTCAAAATCCCGGACGGGTTTTGATGAGTCCCAGGGTCGCTAAATGGGACTCGAACCGAACGTGTGACCCTATCGATGGATTGCTCTCCGAACGAGGAATCCACTGATAGGGTCACACGTTCGGTTCGAGCGACTCTGGGGCACTAAACGCGTCTTGAGTTTTGGCCGCCTGCGCCGGGCCTCTGGCCCTTTGTGCCGCGGCGCGTTGAGTCCTTCGCCTCCCGTACTTGAACGCGACCTTCTTGTTGCAGACGGTGCTCTTGGCGGCGCTGTGTGTGGCGAGGTGCGCGGCACGCCCCGGGGACCTGGGCCACTACGGCCCCGTGGCCTACGCCCCCGCAGCCCCCATCCACTACGCCCCCGCCCCAGTGGCCTACGCCCCCGCGCCAGTGGCCTACGCGCACGCCCCGGAACCCGTGGTGAGTGTGACGCCTGGGAACACGAACCCACCCATCGGTAGCGCACAGTGGGCTAGAAGACCGGCATAGACGCGTTTTGAGCTCCAGAGTCGCTGACGTGTGACCAGACCAGATCAAAAACCTTCAAAAACAGCAAGAAGAAAGACCGTTGCGATTTTCTGCCATTAACGCTGCTGGTTGAACGCTGTTGTCGGGCGCGGCGCCGTGGTCGCAATGACCGGTTCAGATCGCGTGCATTTGCAAGTCAAAGACCGGCCCGCCGCGCCGCGCCACGACGCCCCGCAGGGGGCACCAGCCTTGGGGCCTCGCCGCGCGCGGTCCGACTCAGACTCCGCCGCAGCGACTTGGCGATCGGCTTTGCTAGGCAGTGCTCGCATTGCTCCGAACTCCAAATTATAATGAAGAGGGCAGTGGCGTGTCGTGCGACGACGGCCAGCCCGGTCACACCAGGCCCATTGCCAACCAGTGCGTCGGGTGGAGCAGCGTAATTATTAATAAGACTAGAACACGCGCTGCCCGCTGGCCCGCTGCAGTGTGCAGTGCCCAAGCCGTGGCAGTGGAGCCGTGATGAATTATGAATTGCAACCGGCTCGTTAACGCGCTATAAAATTTCACGCTGGATTAGTGTCTCGCTTTTTTTTTAAATTTTTAGAGTAAATTGTACTTTGCCGTTCTTTTTTTTTCTTTCCACCGGTGCAGTTGCGCCCATTTGAGGACTCTCCCTCTGTTCCAGGCCCACCCCAAGTACGAGTTCAAGTACGGCGTCCACGACGCGCACACCGGCGACGTGAAGAGCCAGGCGGAGCACCGCGACGGCGACGTGGTCAAGGGCGAGTACTCGCTGATCCAGCCCGACGGCACCACCAGGACGGTGCACTACACGGCGGACGACCACAACGGCTTCAACGCCGTCGTCACCAACACGGGTCACGCCGTTCACCCAGAGGCCCCCAAGGTGAGCGTCGAGCCGGTACACTTTAGTGCATCTGTAGATGCGCGGCTGTGGCACCCCCTGACGCGTTCTCCTTCTCTCCGGCAGGTCATATACGCGCCCGCCCCGGCGCCCGCCCCTCTGGTGTACGCGCACGGCCCCGCCCCCGGGCCGTACCTGCACTAGCGCGCCGGCCGCCCTGCGCTGCGGCAGGATGAGAGATTCAGCAGCGCGTTCCGAGGGCCGGGCCGAGGACGGCGACGACCAGCGCGGCGAGCAGCAGCGCGCTCTGCTCCGCTCCACCGAGTGCGAGAAATCGGTGCCTCGGCGTCGGGAGGAGCTAGAGGCTCCCCCGCGGAGGAACGCGGTCTGGAGCGACCCCAGGCTGGACGACGCACCGCAGTGGAGGACCAAGGAACACGGTGCTCGTCATGTCACTTGATGGCTTACACGACGGCTAACTTGTACAAATGTATTTTTTTTTTTTTACAATAAAAAAAATGTTACATTGTTCATTTAGACGGGCTCTGTTCTGCGTTTTATTTCATGCGACGCGCCCAAAAGTGAAAACTAACGTAGACATAGCGGCTGCCGCCACCCGTCCAGCCCGTCTGGTTTCGAATTGCGGTCATTATGCAGTGCCCGGATCGTATCTAGATCGGGCAAGAGCCGCACTCCGAAAGGGACACTGCCACGACGCCGAGGGGGGGGAGCTTTTTTCCCGGCCATCTCGATGTAAATCATCGACCCCGAGGAGGCGCCGCGACGCGACACAAGCGACCCAGCGCACCAAAACAAACAAAAACAACAATAACAACAACAATAACAAAAACAACAAAAACAACGACGAGAGTCGCGCGGCGACAAGCAACAACAAGTGGTTTGGTTCGAAGCAGGCATGTAGGGCACGTTGCTGGGGACTCCCAAAACAGAAGACAGCCGCGCCGGCTGGAACGAGGAAGCGAGGCGGGCCCTGGCGGCAGTGCAGGGCGGTCTGGCGGGCAGCCTGGCCGCGCGCCAACCAGCGCTGCCACCACGGCGCCACCCACCGCCACTGCGCCCAAACAGAAAACCGAATACAGCAGGCTTTCTTTTCAAGGGATTAACCAAAGGGGTAACTCCATGCTATGAAACAGGGCCTCCTGATCGTGACGACGTCAGCGCACCAAAGTCAGTGATACCAACTTAGAGAACCGAAACAGTTGTAAAAGTGGTCATCCCGCACGGGACTTGCACCTGCATCTCCGGCCCCATAGACAGCTACGCCAACCATTGCGCTGTCAATCGCATGAGGGGGGAGCGGTCCAGCGCAGCATTTTGGCGGACCACGCAGGGTCGGCTCCCATTTTTTTGGTTCAGGTGTTGGCACCTCTGCTGTCGGTGCGCTGCGCGGACGGGCCACGCGCACCCATAAGAGATATCCCCCTTTGGGATTAACGCTTAGCTCGGCCCGGCGCCGGCACTCCGCCTCTCAAATCGGGCAGGAGACTCGTTGAGAGACCGGGCCGGCGCAGCGCGACACAACCCGCCCCCACACCCCGCCCCCACACCCCGCCCCCACACCCCACCCCCACACCCCACCCCCACGCCCCACCCCCACGCCCCGCCCCCCCACGCAGTGGGCGACACGAACCCTTGACTCAGGCAATGGAACTGGTCCATGACCGTACTGGTTGGTGAACTGGGGCGGGTCGATCTGGGGCGTGGCGGCATGGTGGCGGTGCGGGGTGAAGTGGAGCGGGCCGGGGCGGGGCCTGCGTAGGGGTACACTGGCGAGGCGGGGGCAGGGGCGGGGGGCTGAGCAGGGTGGGCCGGTAGGGGGAGGCAAGGCACCACCCGCGATACAGTCAGTATAAGAGGCGGGTGGGGCAAGGGATCCAGTGCAGTCCACAGCCACCACCGTTCAACCAACCACCATCCCACCAGAAACAACAATGTCCCCCGTTCAGGTACGTGTCAATGGCACACCGAAAACATTGCCACCGGGTGGACGGTTCGCTGTAGAAGCCCCCCTCACACGCTCGCTGCTCCTCAAAAAATGTTGGACATTTAACCAGATATTTAAAAAAACAAATGAAAAAATTATTGTTGCGAAAAGTATTAAAGAATTACAGAAGAGTACGGAGTTGCTTTCTGAATAACTGCACTCCATCAACTCTTTTCTTGCAAAACAAAAAAGAAGTATTTTATTAGGTAGCGAGAAGAAAGTAGGCTTCGGAAAAATTTTATGAGCAGGAAGCAGCGACCAAGGACTGTGCGCTGCGTGCGGGTGGCTGCTGGGTGTCCTGCAGGACGAATCGCGTCTGATCCCGATAAGAGCGTCAGCAGCGCCACACGAAGCGAAGGGTTGCTCAACTGCGGGCTGATTCCGAACAGTGCCATGTCGTATCTCTCCCTCCCCCTTCCCCTCTCTCCCTCTCTCTCTCTCTCTCTCTCTCTCTCTCTCTCTCTCTCTCTCTCTCTCTCTCTCTCTCTCTCTCTCTCTCTCTCTCTCCTTCGCACTGACGTCCTGGAGGGGTGCGAGAGAGTCGGAGCGACTTTTCGGACTGAGCTTGCTGACTCGTTGCGTGCATGAGTCACGACATGGCCGTGCGGCTACTTGCAGTGAGTACACTGTCAGGTGTGTTCCTCGTTCTAATGAGAAAACCCGTACCCCGCGCGCTGGGCTAATAGACCCCGCCCCACCGCGCCCCACCCCCGCCGCGCCCCGCCCCGCCCCGCACCTCGCCCCCGCAACTTGCATCACACCGCATTCGCTCGGCGACACGGAAAAGGATACCCAAGTGCAGCGCACGGCCTGACTGCATTTCGGCGACTGCCTCTATTTGTCAACCACGTCGCAGATAACCGACCCGTTCCCATCTTCCCGCGGCAGGCAACCCGTTCAACGCGTTGCGCAATCCGTCGTCCAATCAGGCCGGCTTCGCGTTGTCCAACACACGAGGCCGATAAGGCTGCAAGGCAGGGGGAAGACGCGAGACCGATTCGCCTTCCACGCAACGTTTCCCCGAAACTGGAGTTTTTTAGTCTAAGGCAGCGGTTCCCAACCTAGAGGCTGCGACCCCAATTTAGGTTGCGGATAAATATTTAGGGGTCACGGCTTGGTTCTTGGTGGTGTTGCAGATCCTGGTGGTGCTGTCCCTGGTGGCCGCTGCCGCCGCCCAGTACGGCCACGGCGGCCTACTGCTGTCCCACGCCCCGGTCGCCGTGCACCACGAGCCCGAGCCCGTGGTGAGTGACTGAAGGGTTGCCTACCGCCACGGCGGCCGCGCGCTAGACTAACCGCCGGCTGGCCTCCGTTCCTGCAGGCCCACCCCAAGTACGCCTTCAAGTACGGCGTCCACGACGCGCACACTGGCGACGTCAAGGACCAGGCGGAGGAGCGCGACGGCGACGTGGTCAAGGGCGAGTACTCGCTGATCCAGCCCGACGGCACCAAGCGCACCGTGCACTACACCGCCGACCACCACAACGGCTTCAACGCCGTGGTGTCCATCAGCGGCCACGCCGTGCACCCCGAGGCCCCCAAGATCGTCCACGCGCCCGTGCTCGCCTACGGCCACGACCACTACTAGACTGCAGCGCCCTCATCACTATCATCATCCCCGCGGGTCTGTGCGCCCGGCCGGCCCGCCTCTCGCATCCTGAGGAGCCCAAGGAGCCTAGAGGACCCCAGAATCCTAGAGGAGACTAGAGGACCCCATGGAATCCTAGAGGAGCCTAAGGAGCCCCGCCCGGCCGCACCGCCTCGCGGAGGACTTGTACAAACTGGAGGACAACCCGTCCACCAGGGGAAGCGCCATCTTCCCAAAACTTGTGATATAAAATAAAAATAAAAAATAAACAAATTGATAAGGATTTCAGCCTTTCAGTTCTTTTGGCCGTCATCGTTTTCTCGTCGGGCGGGGAGTCGGACGGTGGCGGCCGTATGACCTCCTTGCCGCTAATCTGTCCCTGCGCCTTGCAATAGCTCGCGCGATCTTGTCCGTTTGTCATCATCGATACGTTACGTGCAAGGCGGTGATCGTAAACCTAGTTAGGGCGGTCTGAGCCTGGGCCCGCAGCCGGCAGCCTGCAGCCGGCAGGCCGTCCAGGGCGATACAGATAACGGGCTGCATTGCGCAAACAACTGGCATGAGTGCGGCTCATGATTCCCAGTCGTCTTCGGCACGAGAGGGAAAAAAAACGACCAAATTGCTGCAATTTAACAACAACGACAGCAACAACAAAAGTGACTGGGGCGCGTCGGGTCAGGGGGACGGGGTCCAGGGGTTGACGGCGCCGCGGCTCGGCCGCTCAAATCCGGGCGAATGCAGGCAAATGCGGCGCGTAGCGCCCGGGGCGCTTTACGCTAGGGTTGCAAAATTACCGGTAATTTTCAAAATTACGTAAAAAACGGTAAATTACCGTAAATTACCGGTAATTTTGGTAAAAAACGGTAAAATTCATTTCTTTTATGTAGTGAGCTATATTTTAGTGATTTTGTTGAAACTAAGTCGTAAAGCATGGGTTTTTTGGGTCATAAATGATAAAATCTACTATAAAGTTAAAAAAAAAACACTTTGTCGGTCGGTCGACACTCCAACATAAACAAACAAGAGCAGCGCGACGCAGCGCAGCACTCCGCGCCACTTGTAACCAGACGCCGCGCAACCGTTCCGCCCTAGTACCAATGCGAACTTTTGCGGGTATCAGTTAAATAGTTGAATGGATGCCGAATTCTGCATCCTCACGTTCCGACGAGAAAAATGATACCAAATAAGACTAGGATAGCGGCGGGGGCGCGGGCACGGGCGCGGGCGTCGTCCTAAGTCCCACTTCCCACCCCACTCCCACTCACGTAGGTCATAACCAGACACCAGACCCTAAGTGCGTCACCCAAATGTGCTTGAGTGTTTCTAAATAAGCGTTTTATCATTAATATGGCGAATGGAAAGTGTATTTGCAAAAATACCGATAAAATTCGAATTTTACCGTTAATAACCGATTTCTTGGCTCTTCGGTAAATTACGGTTATTTACCGTAATTTACCGTAAGTTTACCTGGTAATTTACCGCCTTCGCATCCCTACTTTACGCCTTTCCCTCATTATCTGGTTGACATGGTCATATGCCTCTCTACGGATCTCGAGATCTCGAGATCGAGTCCGATGATTGGCCGTGCGGCTAGCCAATCGGCGTCATTCCCGATCGAGGCACGCGTCGTGGCGTGGCGTGGCGTGACGTGGCGTGCGCAGCCGCGTGGACGCGGGCAGCGGAAGAAACTGTGAAAGGATCCGAAAGGAGTGATGACGTAATCGGCCGCGGGGCTCCAAACGGCGCGGCGAGCCGCTACCGAGACTAATCAGCCAATGGGACCCGCCTTCATACGTATCGCTATAATATTTCACATCACATCACACAAATTTTAAAAATAAAAAAAAAACCTTTTCTTATTGAAACAACAACTAAAAGACGATGCGTTGGGAATTTTGTAAGCCTCCACCGGTCTTCTGGCCCACTGTGCCAGGCCCCCTCTCCTTCTTCGGGCTACACCGGTGCTTGCCAACCTTGCCAGGTCCGATTTCTTTCCCAAAACCGGAAACTGGAGTACTCAACGGTACGTCCGCGTCTACTCGCTGGAAGCGCTGGAGGCAATCGCTGGAACTGGAGGAGTAGGCAGCAGTCTTCGCACGCGCCGAATGCAGCATACAGTCTGCCTCGTTTTTTTTTCTCCCTTTCGTTTTGCGTCAGGCGTGTGCGTGAGTGTGGGTGTATGAGCCAACGCGTGTGTGTGTGTGTGGGGGGGGGGGGGGCGCAGGAGCCAGGCTGCCAGGGAATCGGGCCCGATTTTTACTCCTCAATAC
The DNA here is from genome assembly GCA_030522485.1 of Stenchaetothrips biformis. Lineage (NCBI taxonomy): Eukaryota > Metazoa > Arthropoda > Insecta > Thysanoptera > Thripidae > Stenchaetothrips > Stenchaetothrips biformis. The sequence continues at coordinate 16,342,414 of CM060092.1, read as the reverse complement.
TAGCCAGGCAGACAGGCCCTAATTAAGAAGTCCGCCACAACACGCCCCTCGCGGCAGCCAGTCACCAGAAACGGATTTGGATTTGGCATCTGCGATCCTGGCACATCGTGTGTCTGAGGGGGAATGGGGGGGAGGGACTTAGGTGTGGGTGGTGGAGAGGGAGGTGTCCTTACAGCTAGAAGAAGCTGCCCTTAAGCAGAGGTCAAAGATTCTGCAGAGCAAAAAGGGTCCTTTTCAAAGCGTGAATGTGTGCGTAGGTGTATGTGAGAGAGAGAGAGAGAGAGACAGAGAGAGAGAGAGAGAGAGAGAGAGAGAGAGAGACAGAGAGAGAGAGAGAGAGAGAGAGAGAGAGAGAGAGAGAGAGAGAGAGAGAGAGAGAGAGAGAGAGAGAGTATTTGGCAGCGAGACGGCGCGCTTTGTTAGGCTTCCTGCGGGTCGCCGCCGTGACGCAAACCAACTTGTGCTCCAAAGACAATGGACCCGCTAACTCTCTCACACACGTGCACACACGCGGCACACTCGTGAACACAGAGGGTTAACGCTGCAACTGGATGGAATTAAAGCGGGACCGAAAACCCTGGGCAGGTTGCAGGCGCATAGATTCCGACAAACGAACTCCAGTGACGGTGGCAATCGTGTTTAACTAACAAAAAATTTATAAAATGGAACTCTACACCCCCTCCCCAGTCTTAATGGGGAGGCCTCCTGCTTTACTTCGGTGTTCGGGATGGGAACCGGTGCTATCAGGTAACTGGGGTTAATCCGATCCAGCGACTTCGATATCGTACGCCGGGGGACCCAGTAGGACCCGAGCCGCCGACACGGCCCAACATGGGCAGAGTAGAGTAAGGCAGAGACGATAGAGAGACAGAGAAAGAAAGAAAGAGAGAGTAGTTTTGGGAGCTTTTGTTTGCGCAGGCTGGTCGGTACCCAAATGGTACACCCGCTGTCCGGCGCTCCCAGACCCGAACATGCAGTCAGTGGGCCAGCTTCAAAGGACTTATCAACTCCATCCGACGAATCGGAATGGACCCACTCGCGACCAATTTCGAGTGGCTGGCTCGATCGGGGATCGAACCAGTGCCGAGGCCAATCCGCCGAAGCGGACTGCTTTTTAGACACCCGGGTGTAATGGCCTGGATTGAGCCTAGACCACTACACCACCCTGACTTGCACGTCTGCCGAGTGTTGGAGGACGGGTTTGAGTCGCAGTAGGAGGATGCCAGTCGAAAAATGAAAGGAACCATTGGGATTCGATCCCCGGACTTTGTGGTCGGGATCGGACGCCTTTACAACCTCAGCCACCACACATCATGTCTGAAGCCGATTGAAGGGGGCTCTTGACGTGACAATGAGCAGCGGTCCGAGAAAAAAATTGTGAAGTCATAAGATTTGAACTGCCGATCCTCGTACCGGGAAACCGACGCGTCGACACCTCCAGCCACTACGGCAGATAATAGCCGCTACGCATTACCATGGCTTTGAAGCACACTGGGGAGGGCAGTGAAAAATAATAAATGTTAGAAGTTGAACGTGTGTGCACTTGCAGAGGGCCGCCCCAGCCCTGCCCCGCGGCAGCGTGCGCACGTCGGCGAGCACGTCGAGGCGCACGTCGTCACCATGCTTGCGGCGCGGCGGCGCCTTGCCTGTGACGAAACACCCTCAAAATGCAACGTCGCCGCGCCGCCGCCGCCGTCGTCTCCCTGTAGGGCCGGGCGGGCCGGGATACTGAGGCTGGGGCACGCGCAGGCTGGCATGTGTGCCGAGTGGGGCGTGTGCTGGGCTTTGCGGGGGCTCGGCGGCGCCACGCCCGCCACGCCCGCCACGCCCCCCCACCCCACCCCGCGGCCCCGCTGCCGCCGCGGCGTGCGTGTGTGACGGCGCTGGACGCGGCTGGACGACGCGGCGCCTGACTCTCCCAAATCCCCAAGGCCACCGCGCGCCGCGCCGCCCCGCGCCGCCCCGCCTCGCCCCGCCTCGCACCGCGCGCCCTTGTTACACGAGGGCTGCCTGCAATCCTATCCATTCGGATTACAGTTCGTCTCGGCCCGCCCACCGCCCTCGCCGTGCAGCCATAACAACACGCCGAGCCGTGCTGGCCGCTGGCCGGCGGGCGGACGGACGGCACGGACAGCCGGCTCGGGGTTTGTTTGCCCTTCAATCTGTTTCTCAAGACGACAGGCGAGGCGACAACGAGATCCCAGCGGTTTGCAGGGCAGTGAGATGGAGAGTCATCCTGTGAAACCGACTGCCCCGGCGGACGGTGTCTTGACGGCCAGGGAGCGGGTTCGAGTACTAGCGACGGCAGATGCGGTCGGACAAGCAAGACTAAAATTGACGCGGCTGGTTGCTGGGGTCGTTGACGGTTGTCGGCGCCTGCCGCAGTAGCCCCGCACCAGGCGGATAAAATTAACCTTATAGCCAAATATGTTTCAAACTGTCAACTCGTTTTTGTAGAACCTCAACTTTTCATATTCGCCATTTAAGCCTCCGGCCCCGTTACAATATGCCAGACCCATGGGCCGGCAGGCAGGATGGCGCCCAGCAGGCCACCAGGCGGTGTGCGCGTCGGCTCGCTGGCTGCGGCCAGGAATGCCGCGTTGCGCGCGTTGCGACAGGGCGGTGCCTCGGTGCCCTTGGACGCGGAGACCGCCGTGGTCCAGGACAGGATGGAGGGACGCGGGGATGGGCTCTAACGAGCGAGCGCCGTCCTGGAGGGGAAGGGAGAGGGGGCCTGCGCCAGGCTGCGCGTCGAGGTGGCCGATCTAGATCCGCGGTGCAGACCCCCCCCCCCCCCCCCCGCCGCATAGCGACGCGTAGGGTGCGTGCTTTTGCTTGGCGGCACGGCGGTGGGTCCAACGAACGTCCTTGCACGCCCTTGGCCCGCCCCTCTCCCCCTCCCCTCCCCCCGCCACGCCGCGTCGGTCGCATCTCGTCACGGTGCGCGGCCGCTCCGCCTGCTCCGGCTGCAGACTGAGAGTCTTTCTCGTCGCTCTGTCTCTCTCGTACCGACACGGAACACCCCGTGAGTGCGAGGGAGACGGGACGACGAAGACGACGCTCGGCATGAGTCTACAGCTCCGCCGCGCAGACGCGCTGGCGCCACGTCCTTTCTGGACCGACGACAACGAGTCCGCGATGTCGGCGATGTCCGCGGGGACGGCGATGTGGCTGCGCTGTCGTCCACGCTGACGTCGCCGGCGCGGCGTGAGAGTGCATAAAGCCCTCGAGGCTCGAGGTGGCCGAGGTGGCCGAGGTGGCCGCGGATTGCCCTGGTAGCCAATCTGGAGCCACGGCGCGGCGGCGCCCGTTGGGAAACTCGAACCTCAGCTGCCTTGTTATACTTTATGACGTTTTCATGCCGCCCTGACTGGCTGGCTGGCTGGCGGCTGGCCGGCTGGGCGCGCGCTGGCTAGTTTACTTTATGATTTCGCCCACCCTTTCTAAGGCGCCGCATGGAGGCCCGCTCCTTCCCCTCCTCATCATCAATGGACGGAAGGACACGCCGAACACGACCGAAGGACCCAGACTCCTCGGCGCCGTGCGGCTATCACACTCATCAACGAGAAGAGCGGCATTGAGAAGGCAGCGAGGGCACAGGGGTGATCACCATTATGTGCAGGCCTGATGGAAAGAAAACATCAAAATGTGCTTCTAGTAGACGATACCTTTCCTTTCAGACACACACAGGAAAGGAAAACACACATTAAGGTGTCAGCTTGGTTTTTACTCTCGAGCCCATAAACCAAGCACGTACTGTTTATTGTTGGCCCTCCCTCCCTGCAAGCCTTCATGATTATTTTTTATTTCTTCTCACTGTTACCGATGTCACTGACGTACGGTGTACCTGTCGGTGCTGCTCCGTCGCTTTGCACGGTGAACGCAAGCGCCACCCGCGCTAACCAAACAACGGCGACAAGGGGCGAGGGGCGTGTGTCTGCCTGCTGCTGCAGCCTGCCGGACACAAAGCGCGCACTGAGCACGGTGCACAGTGGGCCAGATGATCGATTTTCAGCCACGGAGCCGCTAAATGGGACTCGAATCGACCGTGTGACCCCCACCAATGGATTCCTCGTTCGGAGAGCAATCCAGTGGTGGAGTCACACGTTCGATTCGAGTTCCATTTGGCGACTGTGGAGCTAAGACCGCGTCTCTAGACCCGGTGTGGCCACCTGCACCGGTCTTCGGGCCCACCGTGCGCCGTGGCTCCGCACCGTCACAGCGCCCTGATTGAACCCGACGGACACTGAAGTGATTGCGACAGGGGCGGCCGCGCCCTGGCCGCCCGCACCGTGTGGTCGGTTGAACGCCCCGCCGGCGCTAACTGGAATGGGAACGGAACGGGCCGTGCATGCATGGGCAATGGGAGACTGGCAGCGCCTCGCCACGCCACGGGATGTGAAAGGAAGGTCACGAAGGAATCGGGAGTGGAATGGTATTCGGGGTCGGCGCCACATGCCACACGCACCAACGCGCACCAACGCCCCGCCGTCCCGCCGGACGGAGAGCGAAATGGAAATGGTAACCGGCAGCCTCCGTCTCTGGCCAACACTCTGCACCTTTCGCTTTGAAAAGTTTGATAAGAAGAGGTGGGGGTGGTGTGTTTGACCCAAGCTGGGGAGTTGAGGCTGTGGTTATTGTCTTTTTATTTAACCCGGGAAAGGCGCAGGTTTCCAGGTCCACTGCGCCACTGCGATGGGAGCACGCATTCAAAAGTGGTCCACACGGAAAACTTTGCCTCGCTTTTGGCTTTTTGTTACAGAACGCCCGGGCCAACGCATGGGCCAACGCATGGGCCAACGCATGGGACGGACTCTTCCCACACGCATGCACCCGAGCACACACACTGACCCACGCCAAGTGCGAAATTGAGACACAAACGATGCTGACTAGAGGAATAGACCCAGTGTGGGTAAAAGCGAGCTGCTCAAGCCGCGGAAGAAAAGGGAACGCCGCCGGGGCGCTCCCCCGCACGGTTATTGCAACCGGTCTCGGTACCCACGGCCCGGTCAGCCGAAAACGCGCGCTGCTTACGTGACAATAAAGGAGGATCGCACGCGTTGCGCGCACCGGAAGTAAGCGGGGGGCACTGAGACACTCTGCGCGCTGCTCGCCCTGCGTGTCCCCCTGGCACGGTGCGGCATCACTGTATGCGGCCGTTTGAATGCGGAGCATCCCAGGACAGGACCCTCTCCTTCATTTCAATGCCCAGCCCCTACTCCTCGTGGCCGCTCACCCAGCCGTCCAGCCCCGCCATGGGCGCCGCGGACCCGCCCCGCCCCACCCCGCTCCGCCCAGCCCCACCCCACCCCACCCCACCCCGCCCCACCCCACCCCACCCAGCCCGGCCCTTCCCGCCACGCCCCGCCTCGCGGCGCCAAGAGGCCCGGGCCACTGGGACCCCTTCTCCGCCCTCTCCCTTCTCAATTTTGGAAGTGGAGCAATTTTTCGGTGGTGGCCGCCGTGGCCAGGCTCCGCGAGGCTCACGTCGTATAAAAGGCGGCGGCGAGGCTGCAGGCGCCACAATCCAGTCTCCGCTTCCCTCCGAGCAGTTCGCGTGTGGTGCACTCTCATCTCGTTTAGAATGGCGTTCTTCAAGGTAGGGCAGGACATCGCAAGTGCAGTGCCAAGGATTACCCCAAGTGCCAAAGTGATCTCAGTGCCACTGGCTGGACTTAGTGCTCCGCAGCAAAGAAAAACTATCGGCCATTACGGATACTTGAACCCGAGAACGCAGCGCCGGTGGCAAGTGCTGTAGCTGTGCGGCTAGCAACTGGTGGTGACATTGGTCGTGATTGTTTGTGTTCAGGTGCTGAGCTGCATGGCCGTGCTCGCTGTGGCTGCCGTCTCGGCCGCTCCCGGCTACCTGGAGCAGCCCGTGTACGGCCACGCTGTGCACGCCGCGCCGCTGGCCGTGGCCCACCACCATGAGGCCGAGGACTACCATGTGCGTCCACACAATCAAATCGGAGAGTTAGAGATTGTTTCCAATAACCCGACATCATGCTGATTCCATCCATGCTCTTTCAGGCCCACCCCAAGTACGCCTTCAAGTACGGCGTCCACGACGCGCACACCGGCGACGTGAAGAGCGCCTCCGAGCACCGCGACGGCGACGTGGTGAAGGGCGAGTACTCCCTGCTGCAGCCCGACGGCACCACCCGCACCGTGCACTACACCGCCGACGACCACAACGGCTTCAACGCCGTCGTCACCAACTCCGGCCACGCCGTGCACGCCGAGGTGCACGCCGCCCCCGTCGTCCACCATCACGCCGCCCCCGTGGTGCACGCCGCGCCCGTCCTCTCTTACGACCACGGCTACAGCCACCTTGAGTCGCCCTACGCCCACTACTAGGGCCCCACACGCATAGCAGGGTGTCCCTTGCCGGCCGCCTGCCCCGGGGCCGGGGCTGCTTGCCCACTGCGTCCCCCTGCAGGCGCCTCACGACGGACACGAACCATCATTCTGCATCCTCATCGCCATCATCCTCGCCAACATCATCCTCGCCAACATCATCCTAGCGCGCCGCCACAGCGTCGTCGCGGACAGCAAAGTTCCTCTACATCATCGAACATCTCCATTCTTCATCACGTAGACTCTCCGAGTCAACTAGTCAAGCGCTGTAATGCCAATGCGATGCTGAGAAGTACATTGCTGTAAAGCAAATCAAATATATTTTCTGCGGAAACTGCTCAATAGCGCGGGATTTCGTGTTCTTATCCTCTTCCCCACCATTCCATAAAAAATTAAAACGAGTAAGGGACCGATTAAACAGAGCAAAGAACTTACAAATTTTCTGGCAGGAATTAATGATCTTCCTTTGAACCAAACAATTTCTGACTTACAAGAAATAAAACTATACTCCTACATTGATGCTGCAAAAACTTATCTGAAATCAGACGCACATTAGCGGCTCCAAATGATCTTCCGGAAAATCGAAGAACAGTTCGACAGTACAAAGTACAAGGGCCGAACCGCGTGAACGTGATAACTTTACACGTCTCTTCATGATAATTGTTTTTTAACAATCGAATCACGCTACAACAAGCAGGGATGGTGAACCAAGCTGGTCCCGCAACATTGGGGGGACCAAGATGGCGCCGCAACAATGGGGGTTCCGTACTACTGAAGAAGAACCCCCCACTGGAAGTGCTGCAGTTATAAGACCGTTCAGGCGGCCAAAATTCTTGACGCGTTTTGACCTCCAGAGTCGCCAAAGGAGGAATCCATTGGTAGGGTCACAGGTTTGTTTCGAGTCCCATTTAGCGACTCTGGAGCTCAAAACGCGTTAAGAATTTTGGCCGCCTTAACGGTCCACTGCCCCACTGTGCGCTGGCGTAGTCTGCTCGGGCTAGATGAGGGTCGCGATGCGCGTCCTCCGCGTCAATTCTAAGACGACGCGAATGAAGCGATCGCGTGCGCGCGCCGCGTCACGCAACGGAACGCGCACGCTCGTGCACGCTGGCGCACCCTGGCGCACGGGACGGCGCGCTCGCGCTCGCGATTTCTTAACGCCTTGGTGTTGAAACAAGAGCACGCTGCAGTGGGTGCAGTGCGGAGCGAGACACGCCTGGTTGACAGGACACAATGACCCCCGCGGCGTCGTGCCGCACCCCCGGGTGGGTATCATCTGCATGGCGGGCCGCTTCCGAACGGCGCTTTCGTCGGCCGGTGTCTCTCGCACTGACGGGGCGCCCCGCCGTGGAGCGAGCGAGACGGAAGGAGCCTCGCCGCCCCGCGTGCCTCCGCGTGCCGCCGGCGCCTTGGCGTGTCAGACCTTCTCTTGCGCGTCCCCGCTCGCGCCGGGAAGTCGTGGCCGGTCGCCTTTGTTTTGCCTCACGTAACAGCAACAGTTCATCGCACTCGCCAAATATGTGCTAATAGGAACGTCCCTGCCTTTGTTGTCATTGCGCGGAGAACGTTCCCCAACGTTCGAACTTTGCGGACGACAAAACAGAACATTTTGGCGTTTATAGGGGGGGGGAGAGATATTTCCATTTCGGGTCAGAGCTTCTTTTGTTCATTGCATCCTTGACGCAAAGCATAAAGATTGTTTGATTTGGCAAGGGGTCAGCGTACGAAACTTTCGCAAATAAGTGATGCGCGTTGAGAGTATTGTATTTCTCCTCCCACATGGCACGACTGCGACAGCGGCAAGTCACGCAATCCCACTCGGAGTGAGTTCTGCTGCGAACTGAAGAAGTGACGACCCACTGTCCCCAGCGGCCTGGGAAAAATGATCCCATCCTGCACAATTTCACGGTTTTCTCCTCGATTTTCTTTTCCATTAGTGATCAGGAAACTGCTGTGCGACGGGCAGGCAGGCCGGAGTGGACCAATCGCAGCGCGAGGTTACCTAAACACGCGCTAACGGCCGCACTTTTCCCGCGTCGCCAACCGGAGAGCGCCGTGACGCATGCTGCCGGGAGCCTCGGGAGAGACATGTTCTGGAACAGGAAGCAGTGACGGGCCATGGACTCCCAGGCCATGGACTGCCGGGCCATCGACAGCCGGGAGACGATTGACGGCCAGATGACAGGTAACAAACGCTGCATTATCCCATTTCGCCGACCCCCTCCTCCTCCTCATCTCTTCCTCGGCCACTCCAGTTTCCGCTCGAGCAGCATGGACGCGTGCGGCAGGGGCGGGAAAAGGGGTGGATGCGGGAAGGGGGGGGGGAAGGGAAGCACCGGTAGGCTGCCGGCATGCACGCTGTGTCGTCACCGCCCCCCGTGGGGGAAGGGGTGGGAAATAGAGCGCAAGGCAGGGATGCCCCAGACGGGCTGGGGTGGGGGCGTCAAAAGGGGCTCGTGTATATAACAACAGGCGCCGAAGACGAGTACAGTTAATTCAGTTTGCTTGAGAAAGGAACATCTTCGAAGACCAAGTCAACCACCACCATGGCTTACCTCAAGGTACAATCCAGTTCAAGACCAAGGAGTGTCGTGTGTGTGTGAGCCGTTGGATTTGGCTAGTGCAGTGACCATCGCGAAGGATAGTGCACTTGCTTCGGAAGTGTTTTCAAGTGAACGATGGATATAGAGGAACAACAATTCATTTTCAGAAGCCAAACCGCATGATTGAACTTCTGAAAGTTTAACGTTCAATAGTTTCTACAGCTTGGGTGTGTGTCGCTGTTGAGCCCTGAAGTGCCTTTCTTTGCCTTTTCAGGCAACCTTCGTCTTCGCCCTCGTCACGCTGACCGTCGCCCTGGCTCACCCAGTGTACGAGGAGGAGCACGAGGAATACGTCAGTACACCATCAATGCGAACGGAACCGCACCGGCGTAGAGTTTCCAGTAGCGCAAACACTTAACCTTTATTCTTTGTTCCCCCAGGCCCACCCCAAGTACTCCTTCAAGTACGGCGTCCACGACGCGCACACCGGCGACGTGAAGAGCGCCTCCGAGCACCGCGACGGCGACGTGGTCAAGGGCGAATACTCGCTGGTGCAGCCCGACGGCATCGTCCGCACCGTGCACTACACCGCCGACAAGCACAACGGCTTCAACGCCGTCGTCACCAACTCTGGCCACGGCGCGCACCCAGAGGTCCACGGCCACGCTGCCGGCCTCGGTGGTGGCTACGGCGGACTGTACTAGGCGGCCCCACCCCAGCAACAGCATGATCTCACCAAAGCTCTACTTGTCGACTAGTCAAACGCCCTCGCGTCGGGACGTCACGCAATAAACGAATGCGTCTCAATACAGTCCTCCGTTTCCTCTCATACGATACCACTTTGCATATCGTCCACTCACACAACTCGCAATTATTTTTCACGTCGTTTGAGTCGGAAGAAAGCAGTGCGGCGGCCGGGCCGGCGACACTGCAAAGTCCACGTAAGGCATGTGAGCTGTCATCGGCTGTTTATGACCGCCCGGCTGAAAAATCATGACTGGTTCTTTCCTTTACCCGTCGCCAACGGCGACCGGCAGGCGGCGCTGCGGTCGCCAATCCGCGTCGATAAGCTGAGCGTGGCAGAGTGCACGTAGAGAGACAAATAGGCCCGATATGCGCAGGCCTAACTGGGCCAAGCGTGCACAAAAAACAGCAACAAAAAAAAGTCTTATCAAAATTGTCGAGAAAATTTAGAGATGCATAAGAGGAGATGGCGTCATTGTGTCTACCATAAAAGCGTCTACCCTTAAAAAATTAATATTTTTCATGAACATGCTGTTTTGAAAAAAGCGACTTGCGTCAAACATAAAAGTATTGAATAAACGAATGAAATAAAAATATTCAATAAAAACATTCGAAGACCCTCGTTTGACCGAGGACAATTCACCCGGAAAATTATTCGGTCATTTTGTCGTCCGACAAACGAACTCGAGTGACGGTGGCAATCGTGTTTAACTAACAAAAAATTTATAAAATGGAACTCTACACCCCCTCCCCAGTCTTAATGGGGAGGCCTCCTGCTTTACTTCGGTGTTCGGGATGGGAACCGGTGCTATCAGGTAACTGGGGTTAATCCGATCCAGCGACTTCGATATCGTACGCCGGGGGACCCAGTAGGACCCGAGCCGCCGACACGGCCCAACATGGGCAGAGTAGAGTAAGGCAGAGACGATAGAGAGACAGAGAAAGAAAGAAAGAGAGAGAGAGTAGTTTTGGGAGCTTTTGTTTGCGCAGGCTGGTCGGTACCCAAATGGTACACCCGCTGTCCGGCGCTCCCAGACCCGAACATGCAGTCAGTGGGCCAGCTTCAAAGGACTTATCAACTCCATCCGACGAATCGGAATGGACCCACTCGCGACCAATCTCGAGTGGCTGGCTCGATCGGGGATCGAACCAGTGCCGAGGCCAATCCGCCGAAGCGGACTGCTTTTTAGACACCCGGGTGTAATGGCCTGGATTGAGCCTAGACCACTACACCACCCTGACTTGCACGTCTGCCGAGTGTTGGAGGACGGGTTTGAGTCGCAGTAGGAGGATGCCAGTCGAAAAATGAAAGGAACCATAGGGATTCGATCCCCGGACCTTACGGTTGGGGTCGGACGTCTTTACGCCCTGAGCCACCACGGCTCATGTATGATGCCGATTGAAGCGGGCTCTTGAAGTGAAAATGAGCAGCAGTCAGAGAAAAAATGTGTGAAGTCATCTGATTTGAACCGCCGATCCTAGTACCGGGAAACAGGCGCGTAGTCACTTCCAGCCACCACGGCCCACGGCAGATGAAGATCACTGCGCATTGCTGGGGCTTTGAAGCGCGCTGGGGAGGGCGGAGAAAAATAATAAATGTTGAAAGTTAAACCTAAAACGTTGTGCCTGAAAATTTTAAAAATGGGGGATATTGAACTCAAGACTAGACTCGTTTTGCAATGAAAAGTAGCTTCCAAAAAACATTGCTGCTGTAATCAATCAGTCGTTGTACCAATTGCCCGTTAGACAAGCTGAGCAGCCCATTGCTGCCATCAGGTGTTCGATTCACTTCGATTCCAATCCCATCTGTGGACTTTACAGCTATCAGAAAGTGTCGAGGAGTTGGCAAAACGGGCAGTCTGCTGCGTTTGTTGGCCCAACGGGTGGCTGGTGAGCGGGCCTCGCGATGCCAGGTGAGACACTTTACGTGGCAAATTGACAGCTAATGGAATCGGACGGCGTGCCACCGCCGCGTCGTCGCCCAGCCGGCCGGCCGGAGCCTGATTTATTGCCTTAAGTCTGCGGTAATGAGCCTTGCCGCCACGAGCCGCGCCGCCGCGCCGCGGTCCAGGGCGCCGCCGCGCCGTGCAGCGCTGCAGTCCGCGGACCAGCCCAGCCGCATTCATTAGTATGCAGTGTCTGCTTTTTCTGGCCCCACCTTGACACGCATCGCGCACTTCACTGCTCCAGCACGAATGCACGGTGGGCCAGAAGACCGGCGCAGGCGGCCAAAACTCCGGGCGCGTTTTGAGCTCCGGAGACGTCGTTAAATGGGACTCGAACCGAACGTGTCACCCACCAATGGACTCCTCGTTCGGAGACCAGTCCATTGGTGAGGTCACGCGTTCGGTCCCATTAGTCCCACTCAGCGACTCTGGAGCTCAAAACGCGTCCGAGACTTTGACCGTCTCCAGCAAACTTATTCAAAATAGAAACACAGGGGATTTTCCAAAGATTAGATTTTTTCAACAAGTCCTTCAGGGCATGAGGAAAATATAATTCGTTTTTTTTGCGACGACTTCCTAAAAACTGGTTGTCGCCCAGGCAGCGACGCTGTGAGAGGCTCTTCGTCGAGACAGCAACGAACGGTTTCGCCGACATGCAAACGCCCGCCGCAGACGAGTGCAGTGGGCCCCCGACAGGCTAGGCCACCCAACTGCCGCGACTCCAGCCCGGCCGCTGCTGCTGCAGCTGCTGCGCCGCGCGGCCGGCAACCCATCCGGCACGTGGCGCCTGCCACCTGTTCACCCGCAGGCTGCGAAGGCACTCGGCCCAGCGCGGTTTCAGAAAGTAACCCCGACGGTCGCTAAAATGTAAACGTCATGTTATATGGCAGCGGTTCTCAACCTTTGGGGTCGGGACCCCATTATGGGTCGCGGAGAAATATCTTGGGGTCGCCCGCTTGGTCCTCGGGGTCGCGAAGTGATGTCTATGTCTAGCCACCAGACTGATAAAAAAAAGTGTTTGGCTGCCATTTTTGGGTTGCGAGGCGAGAAACGTTGAGAACCGCAGGTCTAGAGTTTTGGCCGCCTGCGCCCACGGTGTGCCGGTCCTCGCGTGTCTCGCGGCGGTCTCGTTCTCAGCGGCGCCAGAGCCGCCATAGACGCGCGGGGCGGCGCGAAGAAGTGCTAGTAGTGTGTGCCGTAACTTTTCGGAAACGGAAGCCAGCTGCGTGGAATCCACTACTTCGCGCGTGACCGCGCGGCGCACGCGGCGCACGCTTAGACCGACGGCCAAGGAGTAGTGCGGGGCGGGGAGGACGACGGCAGCGGGGAGGACGACGGCAGCGGGGCGGCCGAGAGGCCGGCAGGCGGACGGACTCACGGCCAGCAGAGCGACTCCGAGGAGTCGTTTCGTCGCTCTGTTCCGCTCGCATCGTTGGGGGACGCAGTGCGACAGAGACAGGGCGACGGGACGACTCTTCGGAAGCAGGCTGCTCGTGGATGGGGAGGCGAGAGAACCGACCGCCAAGATGGATGGCGGCAGGAGGGGATGCCGACCAAGACAGACAAAAATAATAGAGAGAAAAAATATAAAATTAAGTGTGATGTGTACGTGAACGGGATGCAGAATTGAGGCAAGGGTGTCGACAGGGCAGCGTTGTATTTCGGACTGACTTTGGTCACAAGCAGTAGTACAAGGTTGGCCTCGCGTAGAGGGCGACACTGACACAAACCAAGGCGCGCAGGCGGCGGATGACAGAACTATTAGCGCAGGGTCAGCGCGGGGTATAGACATCAGTCACTAGACAATGGAGCATGGAGTATCCGCTCCGAATACCGCGCAGGGTATATAACAAAGTGGTAGAGTACAAATTGCCACAAAGGACCCATCCGTCAAAATATTTTACACACTCGGTCGGATCTTTGTCCCACACGCGGCAAGGCGCTATGGCTGACGCAACGGCCGCGCCGCGTTACTGCGGCTCGCGACGCCGCCGCTGACCGCGTGGAGCCCACCGATTGCGTGAGACTGACAAGCGTCGCGACGCCTGCCCGCTAGGACGCCGCCGCCACCCCCAGCGGTAGCGTCCGCTTCCTGAGGGAGGACGCCGCCGGCAGAGCGCGCCGCTAGGGGTCCCAAGCGGCCGAAAAGGCGGGCCATATGGCGGCGGCCGTGGCCCTGGTGCAGCCCCACCGCGCCGGCCGGTGGCAGCCGGCGGCGTGCCCGCCGCGTGGTGCGCGCGTGGGGGAGGCCGCCGCCGGTTTGCATCTCTCTCGCGCGGCCGGGAAGGGTGTTGCTGTCGCGCTCTACCGACCGACCGCCACTGGACGACAATGATCTTGTTGCTCGCGCAGTGCACCTCGATCTTTGCATCAGCCGCACTGCAGGGGCGGCGCAGCCCCCGGAGACCCCCGCTCAAATATATAAGCCTGTATGCCCCAGTGTTCGGCATCAGTTGAACCAGCAGCTCCGAGCAGAACACGGTCACCAGCCGCCTAGCCAACTACGAGATGGCCCTCTTCCAGGTAAGAGCAGCCTGCAAGTCTGGAGACTTCAACGCAGGGAGCGGTGAAGAGGGCGTGGATGATCACGGGTCTGTTCTGCTGCAGATGCTCCTCGTTGCCGTGGTGGTGGCGTCCGCCAGCGGCAGCCCTGTCGGTGGATACGGCGGTAGCGTGGTGCTTGGTGGCGCCGAGTCCTACGCCTCCATCAGCACTGCCCCCGTCGTCGCCTCCTACGCCGCCCCAGCCGTCGTCGCGGCCCCCACTGTCTCCTACAAGGCTGTGCCGGCCGTCACCGCCTACGCCGCCCCCGCCGTCACCACCTACACCGCCCCCGCTGTCTCGTACAAGGCTGTGCCAGCCGTCACCGCCTACGCCGCCCCCGCCGTCACCGCCTACGCCACCCCCGCTGTGTCGTACAAGGCTGTGCCCGCCGTCGCCACCTACGCCGCCCCCGCCGTCTCCTACAAGGCTGTTCCCGCCGTCGCCGCCTACGCGGCCCCCGCCGTCTCCTACAAGGCCGAGCCCGAGATCATCGCTTACCCGCGGTACGCCTTCAAGTACGGAGTCACGGACGGCAAGACCGGTGACGTGAAGGACCAGGCGGAGGAGCGCGACGGCGACGTGGTCAAGGGCGAGTACTCCCTGATCCAGCCCGACGGCAGGAAGCGCGTCGTCAGCTACCTCTGTGACGGCAAGAACGGCTGCAACCAGGTCGTGTCCTACAGTGGCGAGGCCGTTCACCCCCAGGTGGTGCAGGTCCCCGTGAAGCTGGCCGCCTACGGCTCCGCCTACTAGTGCCGAACCTTGTGACTGACTCATCATTCCGCTGTAAATATCTCATCGAATAAAGACGAATATTTAATTGAAACAGCGATTGTGTGATTTTCGAAGTGATAAGTGCCCAGTGCCCTTAAAAATCTGGATTACCCTCATACCACCGGCGCTGAAGGGTGAGTCTAAAGCAGGCCTACAGCAGGGAACAGTTTCCTAGAAAAGTTTTCGAAAGTGTTGATAATGAATGGATTGACTTCGGTGATTTCGCACACCAACTAAGGTGCTTATATTACTCCCACCACAAGCTTTGTTACTCGAATGTGACGTCATTTTTATTAGAATGTGAATTTTTTAACCTTCGTTTGAATAAAATGTTACACTTATTGGTACGTGACTCTGCCGTGTTATTATGATGTCACATTCGTTTGAACGTGGATCAACACTCAGACGAATGTGGCTTCATATTCAAACGAGTGTGACAAAATTCAAATTATAGCGAATATGACAACACATTCGTTGAATAATAGTGAGGTGAGGGCCGTGCGACGAACGGGACTGCATTCACAGTTGCGATTGAGACGGCAAATTTGGTAGTTCTTTTGCAAAAGAGGTCCACTAAAGAGCACAACATGATGGTGGATGGGATGCTTTATTATAATGAGATATGTACACGATGGGTATCACGATGTGAAGTGCAGTCTTAGGGGTGAGTGGTCACAACGCATGTTGGATTGCCTAGTAGTGACCGTGGCTGTGCACCTCGGGGTGGATGGCGTGGCCGCTGTAGGACACGATGGCGTTGAAGCCGCCGTGCTTGCTGGACGTGTAGTGCACGATGCGCTTCCTGCCGTCGGGCTGCAGCAGGGAGTACTCGCCCTTGACGACGTCGCCGTCGCGCTCCTCCTTGGCGTCCTTGTAGTCGCCGGTGTGCGAGTCCTCCACGCCGTACTTGTACTCGTACTTGGGGTGGGCCTGAAAATTAAAACATAATTCAGGAGTCACATCGATGGGTCCATTGTATGCTCACTGTGAATTATATCGATACCCAATCCGGTTATCTCCAATATTGTTTTGGGTGGATTTTTCTCGAGTAAATGAGCCAACTCACCAGGATGATGTGCTCCTCCTCGTGCTTGTAGCCGCCCTCTCCGCCGCCGAGCTCCAGACCGTGGCCGTGGCCGTGGGAGTTGAGCAGGTTGACGCTGGCGTACGATTCCGCCACGCTGTGGTGTCCGTGGCCGCCGGGGTAGGCCATCGCCGCGCACGCCACCGCGCTCAGCACCAAGAGGACCTGCACACAGAGGGTGGTGTTTCACTCCTGGGCTCTACCTCGCCGCCTTAGACCACGACACAGTGGGTCAGAAGACCGGCGCAGGAAGCCATAACCATAGACGCGTTTTGAGCTCCAGAGTCACTAACCAGGACTCGAACCGAACGTGTGACCGCACCAATGGATTGCTCTCTGAACGAGGAATCCATTAGTGGGGTCACTCATTCGGTTTTAGTCTCATTTAGCGACTCTGGAGCTCAAAACCCGTCTGGGATTTTGACCGCCTCGACAGGTCCTCTGGTCCCCTGTGCACCACCGCGGTGCCACTCACTTTGTAGAGAGCCATGTCAACGCGCTGCTACTGCTGAGTTGCTGGGTATGGACTGATGCTGTCTGTGGCACGTGCTAGTCCGCCCCACCGTTTTATACCTCGAGTAGTTTACATGGTCAGCCCACCCCGCCCCAGACCCGCCCCACCCCGCCCCACCCCGCCCCACCGCGCCCCACCCCGCTCGGTGTGCCCCCAGACGCCGTTGTTGTGCAAGGGGCGCGCTAAGCTCAGCCCCTTCAAGTTTAGGCATGGCCAGGCGCCAACTGGGCTGGCGAGAGGGCGAAGGGGACGGACCGCCGTCAAGCTGGGAGTGACGGAGGCCGCACGAGGCGCGACTCTCACGATAACACTGGAACGAGGAGAGCGCCGTCGTTGCCGTGCTCTCTTTGATCAGCTCACGTTCGGACCCCTGCGAGTATAGAAACGACTCGAATCGAACGAATGGTAGAGACAACCGAATTGGCTCCATCGTGCGTTTGCATCAGTTTGAGTGTTGCTTGACTGGGGCACACGCAAAAAAATAATTCGAAGCTTAGCTAATTTTTAGGAGTGGCACTAAAAATTTACGCTGATTTAGGGATCTCGCGCAGCTAAAGATTTTTCTAGTAGGTGCATACTTTGCTAGAGATTTCCCCATAGCAGCTAATCTTTTAGAATCACAAATAAATTTCTAGTGCCGGTGCTAAATTTCTCTGCTAAAGAGCTTCGCTCTGGTCTGAAAATTATTTTTTTGCGTGCACGTAAGATCTCGAACGGCATTCGAGTCCGCCCTGCCGTTTCGACAACGAGGAAGGCTCCATGCCGCTCCTCCCTCGCGCTGCGTAGCGCTTAGCGCGGTGCGGTGTGGCCGCCAAGTTGTAAGCCCTGCTCGTCCGACAGGGCACGATACGGCGCTGCCAAGAGTCGCTCTGTCTCTCTCGCACTCGAGGGGCGTCTCGCAGGCGAGCGAGAGAGGCAGAGCAACGAAAGCTGCACGCTGCGCTGGACCAGACTCCTCTCTGCGGGCACCGCGTCATCCAGATGATGACTTACTTGTCCATGTCGGTGCCAACATTTCAATTCGCCGGGACCCCCAACGCAATCCGTAGTAAATGGTCGCAGGCTAGAATTTAACTACGTGCACGTCGTCGTCGTGTTGCTGGGTGCTCTGTCTCAGATATCGTTGTTGTTCTTGTCGCGCACGTTAAAAAATCCTAGTCGTGTATTGAGGCTAGTAAAAAACTGTGACTGAAAATTGCTTCCAAGTATTTCCCCCTGTTTTGAGCGGCGCGTAGCTTGCATTGTTCTAAAAGAGGCGACCGCGAAAGGCGGCGCCGAAAGTGGAGCAAATCATCCAAATCACTCTCGCCGACAGCCTTGAAGCTTGCCGTGTCGGCACAATGGAACGCTCATGGGAAATGGTTTGCGTGCTGGAGGCGCGCTAACCACACTGCGCCGGCCGGGCCGCGCCGAGCCGCCGGCATTGTCAACAAGCGCACCGATTTGGTAGCCCGAGCGTAACGATAAGTAAATACCAGCAGGGTAATTTTTGTTGCATGCTGCACCGACCGCGCTCCGTGGCGCACAGTGGGCCAGAACTCTGGACGCGTTTTGAGCTCCAGAGTTGCTGAAAAGGACTCAAACTGACTATGTGACCCCCACCAATTGATTCCTCGTTTGAAGAGCAATCCATTGGTGGGGTCGCATGGTCAGTTTGAGTCCTGTTTAGCGACTCTCGAGCTCAAAACGCGTCTACGGTTTTGGCCGCCTGCGCCGTCTTTTGGCCCACTGTGCGGCAGCCGCCGCCACCGCTCCGGCATTCCACTACCCTTGACACTCCGCGGCGGAGGGAAAGCCGAACAAAGGAACGGCTCGTCGAATGGTGTGAGGGAGCGAGCACCCCGTCGGTCGAGGACGTCCGCAACTTGAAATAACGATGGGCGATTGGGAGAGCGTTTCTTCAGTTTCCGACAGCCTTCTGTGCTGCATCCGATAGGAGAAGAAGAAGGTAGCTAGCTCTAGGAGGCACGCAAGGCCTCGTCCAGGTGCGGATTCAGAGGCAAGGAGTTGGCACCTAGATAGCGCCGGCTGAAGGGTGCAGGCAAAAAGCCATACTTTGCCCCTGTAATTAGGCAAAAATTGCTATTTTGCCCACCTTTCCCCAAGGCCGCCACTGGCCTCGGTGCAGCTTCTGCAGCAGGGACAGCGCACCGCCAGACCAAGGGGGCGTCTCCCAGTCACACAGCTAGGAGGCACCCCACCCGGTGGCCAAGTGGCCGCGGCAGGGCAGCCGTGGTGAAAGAGCGCCGCAAACGGGCCAAACTGTGTTACACATACTGCCGTCTGCGCTCCGCCCGGGCTCGCCCACGCCCTGGCTGTCTTCCTGCGCGCCGCTCTCTTTAATCAAATATAGCAATTGGAGTTGGGCACCAAAATAATTTTTTTTTACTGTGACTCATATACACAAAAAAAAGGCCCCAAAACTGTGGGTTTTGGGTGGCGCGCTGGCAAAGACTGGCTAGCAGATAGAAGTCCTGTTTTCCCCCTTGGGAAGAATAATTGGGAGTCCAAGTAGGCCGCTTCATGGCGAATACATGTGTCGAAGTGGGCAGAGCGTTGCCCGGCGTTGCCCCACCCTCGGCCACTCGGCGCATTGGGGTAAACGAGGTCCCCGGCGACGAGCCCGCTCGCGCGCCGCGCCGGCCTGCTGATTTGGCGCGGGGCCGATTTAAAGACTCTGATTTGGCACCGGCGCGAAGCAACAGCTGCAGCCAGGGGGACACTCACACACGGCCGCGCTCGAGCGCACACACACACTCACACACGCGGGTACTCAACACATACACGCACGCACGTTCACTCACACACTGCCACAATGGAGCGATGCCCATTGGTGCGGGCCATCGCCAGCCCCCCAAGCCGGGGGCGCTCCCCTTCTCACCTGCAGTGGGTGGTGGTGTGGTGGCGCCCGGGGGGAGCCTGGTGGGCCGGCCCGGGTATAAAAGCCATGCTCGGCGGACCGTACCTTTGTGTGCTGTGTGCTTTCAGTTCGTGCAGCCCAACCGACTGGAAACTCCTCCGTTCGAGATGGCGTCCTGCAAGGTGTGTGTGCGTGTGGTCCGGTAGCGGTGCAGCGCTCCTCAGCAGCCCGCCGCGCCAAAAAGGGATAATCAGTTGACATCGACGGGCATCGGCGGCCTGCTGCCTTATGGCCACGCCGCCGGGAACCGGTGGCGGAGGGGTCGTGCTGTGGATACTGAGTGCTTCCGTTTCCTGTGACAGACGCTGTGTTGTTGTTTTTTTTCCCCAGCCGGGTCATCGAAACTGAAAGAGTAACCGGTGCACTTTTGTTGATTCCAGATCGCTGTGCTGGTCCTGGCCTTCGCGGGAGCGGTCCTCGCGTACCCCGGCGGCCACGCCGAGTCGTACGCCTCGGTCATCCAGCACTCCGTGCCCATCGCCGTCCACCACGAGCCCGCCAAGCACGAGGAGCATCATGAGCACATCATCCTGGTGAGATATTAAAAAAAATAATTCGGCGGTGGTCCATACCATACTTACAACAGCCAAGTTCGACTTGACAAAAACAAGCCTTGTTTAAATGCCTCAATTTTTTTAGGCGCACCCCAAATACGACTTCAAGTACGGCGTGGAGGACCACCATACCGGCGACCACAAGGACGCCAAGGAGGAGCGCGACGGCGACATCGTCAAGGGCGAGTACTCCCTGCTGCAGCCCGACGGCAGGAAGCGCATCGTGCACTACACGTCCAGCAAGCACGGCGGCTTCAACGCCATCGTGTCCTACAGCGGCCACGCCATCCACCCCGAGGTGCACAGCCATGGTCACTACTAGGCAATCCAACATGCAGCCTGCCTCATCGCCAAAGTCATCCTTATCACCAGCATCTCCATTCACCACTCCATCATCATTGTCGTGTATATAAAGAAGCTACTGTCGATACATCTAATAAAGACTGATCAAGAAATGCAAACTGGCGCTCCGTTGCTACCCCCTGCCCCCTTTTTAAAAAATTAAACATTGCTTAACACGCAATATTTATTATCCTTTGAAGGAGACGGCGTTGCTGTGTTTTACTCAAAACGTAGAAATGCGCAGGGAACGTTGTCACACATTGCGTAAATCTGAAGAGAGGACACTGAAAACAGGACACAAGTCTCACTGTCACAGGCTGATCTGGATCTGGAGTAAGGCAGGAGGAAGACTATTGTGGTGAGTTCTCGTTTCGTGGCACTCCTGAGTCCAAAAGCGGAGGCAGTCATGTGCAGCCAGTTCCGCCGCTGCTGCAGGCTGCCGCCTGCCGGCCGCACCGGTCCCCATTGGTTCCCTTTGGCTCCCCCCCTCCAGCCAATTAGCAGTGTGGGGCCCTTCCGCCTGGAAGCGACAGGGTTTTGTCACGCGACCCGTCACGAAAGGACTTTAACTGACAAGGAAAGAGTGCACAGTTAGTGCACTTTTACGTTTCCTCCGAACAGGTCGCGTCCAAACCCGAACACGAGACGTGACGTCATGGTCTGCCGGCCACAAGAGCGCATCGGCTCTTGGTCTGCAGGTGGCTGTTGGTCGTAAGGGTGCAAGTCAAATTTTGAACCCACAGAAAACAGACTAGTGATGTGACTTCTTAAGCCGTTGTCTTAGTGGCCGCCACCCGTGACGGGCCCGCCTCAGTCCTTCACTGCTTGCGTGAGCGACACACAGGGCACGCGCGCCGTATTTACTTACACCCGTACTCGATGAATGCAAAATGTGCGGTTTGTTTCCTTCCAACGACGCGACTGACTCTGTCCAGCGGCTCCGGGAGCGAGGCGGCCGGTCGGAGCGATTCCGGACGCAGCCGAGCCGCGATCCCAGCACGATCTAACTGACTGACTGACTGACCGGCCGGCTGGCCCCTTCGCGGTTGAACTTGATACGTTTGACGGTGTTAACCGCAACCCTTGCGCCACACGCAGGCTGCACCTCGTGGAGGGGTAGCGACATCGCACCCTTCGGTCGATATAAATTGCAGTGATGGCCGACAATCGGTACCAGTCTGCAGCCTGAGCAGCAGCACAGCATAAGAGCACCATGACGAGCGTCAACAAGGTACACGGGGGCGACATCGCATACTCACCTCATCATTTTCGTTTCCGTTGCCCTGTTTTGACTCGCCACCGCGCTCCCTCTGGCCAGGTCCTGATCGCCGAGGTGGCGGTGGTGGTGCTGCTGTCGTTGTCCGGCCGGGTGCTGTGCCGGCCGAGCCTCCAGCACGCCATGCCGGCCACCTCGTACTCCTACTTCAGCATGGCGCTGCCCTCCGCGCACCGCCACGCCGCCGAGCCCGTCTACGTGTCGCACCACGCCCTGCACCGCGCCCTGCACCGCGCCGACGACGAGCAAGACGACGAGGAGGTGGACCACCAGGAGCTGGAGCCGGTCATCATCGTAAGTACCTCGTGAAAATCATTCTGCATACCGATCCGTGTAAATGCGAGTGATCAGTGTTAGTTAATAAGTGTGTGTGTGTGTGTGTGTGTGTGTGTGTGTGTGTGTCTGTCTGTCTGTCTGTCTGAGTGTGCAGTGCATCGGGGTGAAAGTGGCCCGGTGCCCATCCTTCCGGCCGCTCGAAAGGTGCCGATAGCGTCGGACACGTCCCCTGGACACGTCCCTGGGAGCCTCACTGACCCGATGTAGGAAGCGCCCGGCACGAAAAGCAGCTTCTCAGCCGTCTGAGGGAACGACCAGACCCGCCGTTGGGAGGCTTTTCAGCGAGTGTGGATGTGTTTTATGCGGTCGCTCTTTTCAGGCGCACCCCAAGTACGAGTACAAGTACGGCGTGGAGGACCACCACACCGGCGACTACAAGGACGCCAAGGAGGAGCGCGACGGCGACGTCGTCAAGGGCGAGTACTCCCTGCTGCAGCCCGACGGCAGGAAGCGCATCGTGCACTACACCGCCAGCAAGCACGGCGGCTTCAACGCCATCGTGTCCTACAGCGGCCACGCCATCCACCCCGAGGTGCACCACGGCCACCACGAGGTGCACAAGGTGCACAAGGTGCACAGGGTGGACTACTAGAAGGCTAGCCTGGGCTAGCCTGTGTATTATCTGCCATATTTTATTTTCACGAAATAGACTGAATTTTCCTTCCATTATGTTTGATTTTGAAACCCCGGTTCCTAGACCATGTTATGTCAGACACTCAAAATGTCAGCCTCTATAGAAAACCATCATCTTTTTTTAAGACTTCATTGTCGGCAAAGAACAAATGTGGCTGATGTAAGTATTTTTGTTGCATGTCGAATAAAATTTTCGATTTCGACCCCTCCTAAGAAAACCATCCTTGGTCGCCCGGGCGCTAGGAGACCATTCTAACTCTCCGGGGTGCTAGGAAACTATCCTAACTCGCCCGGGCGCTAAGAGACTATCCTAAGTTGGTAGATTTTGTGTAGGAGTTAGGATAGTCTCCTAGCGCCCAAGCGAGTTAGGCTAATTTTCCTAGCGCCCTGGCGAGTTAGGATGGTCTTCTAGCGCCCGGGCAAGCAAGGATAGTGTCTTAGGAGGGGTCTATTTTTTTTGTAGTGGTTGTTAGCGGGTTATGGGTGGCGGTTTAACTGGATGAACAAGGCGGCATGTAATTGATCACAGCAAGTTTATTTGATGGCTTTATATACAGAGGTGACGACATGATTGGTGGAGTGAGTAATGAGTCGATGAGGATGAGTGGATGAGGTAGTCTTTGGAGTGGATGCACGTCGCCGCGCCGCTCAGTAGCTGCCCTCGTGGTGGCCGTGGTGCACCTCGGGGTGGATGGCGTGGCCGCTGTAGGACACGATGGCGTTGAAGCCGCCGTGCTTGCTGGCGGTGTAGTGCACGATGCGCTTCCTGCCGTCGGGCTGCAGCAGGGAGTACTCGCCCTTGACGACGTCGCCGTCGCGCTCCTCCTTGGCGTCCTTGTAGTCGCCGGTGTGGTGGTCTTCCACGCCGTACTTGAAGTCGTACTTGGGATGCGACTGGAGGAAGAGAGAGGGAAGATTAGGCCAGCGCGTTGGGCAAGTTCCCTGTAGCTTTGCCACTTCCGTCCGCCGTAGACCGCCCTTTTTTCGCCACCCGCACTCTGCCCCCCGCCGGACTTCCATACGAGTTGCCGACGAAATGGAGATAGGGGGCCTAAAGGCGTCCAAGGCGCGGCGAAGCGCGCGGGGAAAAGAGGGGGGAGGGGGTATGGTCGCTGCGCTGCGGGGGCGCCAGGCCCGGCACGCGGAGGTAGCGTAGCATCCGAAAAGATGTTATCGCCTATGCAGATGGCCCACGGGCCAGGGGGCGTGGCCGTCAAGATGTGGCAGTGGTATGTGATTCTCATCCGCCTCCAGAAGGTGCAATCTCCCGGCTCAGCCAACGGGCCAAACAAAGAAGTTTGGAATATTCCAAGAGTAAGGAACCTTTTAACAATTCTTTTGCATCGGACCTCTAGACTGAACTTCCGCCAAGAAAAACCAAAAAGTATTGTCAATTTTCTTGGAAATATTTTTTTCGTCATACGGGATGGTACTCACGTGGTGGTACTCCTCGTGGTGGCCACCGTCGGAGCCGCCGTGGTGGTAGCCGGTGTCGAGGAGGTTAAAGCTGGCGTAGGACTCGGCGTGGTGGTGGCCACCGGGCATGGCCAGGGCGACGGCCACCAGCACAGTCAGGGCGAGAGCGACCTGAAGCAGATACAACATTTCGGTCACTGGCTGATGTTGTCCGGGTATATCCAGACTTTTGAATCGCAAGAAGTACAGGCAGTCACGGAGGAGAATGGAACTCAAAACGTGGAGGCCTCGCCACTCAAAAACGGCACAGACACTACCGAGGTTCACACACACGCGATCACCGTCCCGACGCACAAATTCACACCTTGAGAAAAGCCATCTTTGCTGAGGAGGTGCTGCTGAGCTGGTCCTCTGGAAGCTGAGAAGAGTGAACGAAACACTGTGCTCACATGCTGCCAAACATAGGCTTATATACGTGAGCAGTTGGAGGCGCCAGTCCCGCCCCGCCCCGCCAGCTGGCCAGCCCCTCCGCCCCGCCGCTCCTCCGCTGCCCCCTCGGCCGCCTCGGCGCCAGAAGCCCAGTTCAGTCCTTGTGCAAGTCCTGCGGTGTCCGGCGGCGCCAATAACAAAAGCCCCCCTTCTCCGACCGCAGCGCTATCGGCCGCCCCCGCCGCCCCCACACTGCCCCCGCCGCCCCTACCAAGGTCCAACGCTCCATAACCAACACCCCGGATTATTGTTATAAATTCAAGAACCCCGACCTAACAGCGATGATGATGATGATGACCGGCCCCGCCGATGCATCTTTCAGTGTATCCGTGAGCGTGTGCGTTCGACTATGCATCGAGAACAGCGTGGGGATAAGTCCGAACCGCTGCTCCACTTCTAGCAGGTGCAGAGCAGGCCGAATAGTGCAACCGTTTTAAATAGGAAGGCGATAAAAAAATAGAACGTAGCGTGCTTTGTGCTCGCTTTAAATATGTTGCTGAGCGCCCAAGACGCTGCAGATATCTTACAGAGTTGCCTGTCCCATTACCTCTTACCCCTCTCACGAATCAAATTTACTCAGTTATTCCACGGATAATCGAAAAGAGATTCCATTTATTTCCACGGCGGTGATCAAACTCTGATGGATTGTCTCTTATTGCTCTGCGTTTCCGACATCGGCTTTGTCATCACAGCGTTGCAGACCAGCCCTTCGTCGAAACAGAAAATGACATTGCGTGGCGCCAAGTCATTTTCGGTGGCAGAGCGATGTCAAACAAACACATTAATTTGGCCTTTTGGGAGGAGGTAATCTTCGCTTGCAGCGTTTTGTTCTTGCCTCCTTCCCGCCAGCCGGACCGCACCGGACCCAGACCTTGCGTGCGAGAAAGCGCTTTTTTTGCTCGGGGCCACGGACAATTACCTGCCCAGAGGAAGCTGGGCGACCGAGCAAAATATTGCCGTTTCCAGGATTTGGAGCCAGCGTGGGCCTGCTGTGTTGTCATTGATCCAGGATACACCTTTTTAAAAGTTCCAGGCCAAAAGCCGAGTCATAGATGCGTTATTAACTTTATTTAATGCCTAATGAGGTATTTGCACAATGCTTTACAGTCTTTGATTTGGGATGGTTTGACTAAGGTCGAGTTCCGACGATGGTGTCTAGTACTTCTTGGCCGCCTCGGGGTGGACGGCGTGGCCGCTGTAGGACACCACGGCGTTGAAGCCACCGTGCTTGCTGGCGGTGTAGTGCACGGTGCGCTTCCTGCCGTCGGGCTGGATCAGCGAGTACTCGCCCTTCACCGCGTCACCGTCGCGCTCCTCTGCCTGGTCCTTGACGTCGCCGGTGTGGGAATCGTGGACACCGTACTTGAAGGCGTACTTGGGGTGGGCCTGAAAGACACAGGTCTTGGTTATAAACCCCATTCCAATTGAGTTGCAACGATTACCCCTGATTCACCCCTGTAACTTACATAATGTTCCGGTTCGTGTTTGTAGGCGGGCTCGTGCTTGTAGACGGGCGCTTCGTGCTTGAAGTACACGGGCTCCTGCTGCTTGTATTCATGCTTGATGTACACAGGCTCCGGCTGCTTGTACTCATGCTTGATGTACACAGGCTCCGGCTGCTTGTATTCATGCTTGATGTACACAGGCTCCGGCTGCTTGTATTCATGCTTGATGTACACGGGCTCTGGCTGCTTGTACTCGTGCCTGATGTACAGGGGCTCCTGCTGCTTGTACTCGTGCTTGATGTACACAGGCTCCGGCTGCTTGTACTCGTGCCTGATATACAGGGGCTCCGGCTGTTTGTACTCGTGCTTGATGTACAAGGGCTCCGGCTGCTTGTACTCGTGCTTATAGACGGGCACCTCGTGCTTGATGGACGTGATCTGGTTGATGGATGCGTAAGACTGGGCGTGTCCGTTGCTGGTCTGATGCTTGTACTGCGCCAGCGCTGCTCCAAGCAGCGCCGCCACTACGAAGAGGACCTTAAGATGGAAGGGGAAAAAAAGATAAATTCAAGAAAAACTCTTTCAACAAAAAAATGAAATTCCGGTTCAAAACCAATGATCACTGCACACTGCACCTTGCTGATCTCCATGTCGGCGAGTTTGAGGAATACTGTGCCTGGTCGGGGGTCGACACGCGTTTATATATGAGCGGGCGATTCGGTCGAGACGCCCCCTGAGTAGCTGGATTCTCGTCGGGGCAGGTCGGGTCGGGGCAGCCGAGGCGACTGGGAGGGGGTCTAGGGGGCTCACTTTACCGACATGTTTTGACAAACTCGTGCACTCTACACATGTCGTGTATAATTTAAAATGCATCCAAAACAGTGAACGAAAAAAAAACTGAAGACAATGGCAATCTAGACTGAACCCTCAGGGCGGGATCTTGGCAACAATTACCACAAAGTGCATTTCTGAAGATGAACTGCGTGAATCTGTCAAATGAAAACGACAAACAATAACCTTGCAGTGGGTTTTCTGTAGCCCCAGAAAGCCATTTCAATTGCATCAAATTAGTCAACGGCATCCAGCCAATAATACGAGATAGTTACACGGGCTCCGCCGGAAAGAAGTCAAGCAACATTCGAAAAACGGCGCCAAGCTTAAATCGCTCGATCTAAATGAGCCATTTCCATACTCGATAGACTTGGCAAATTGACTGTTAACAGGGAACACTGGACAAAGCGTTTTTCTTTGCTTCGGAGCTGACTGGGTGACTTGTACTTGTTTGTGCCAGGGCGTTTTGATTTGCGGCTCGCAGTCCCTTGCGTTATTGGCAGGTGCGGAGTGAATCGCCACTTTCAGTTTGCTGGCCCGACTAGCGTATCTCCCATGTGTTCCACTTATGACTTACGCTGTTCTGGCGACCGACTCCCCAGTTGGGCGGGGCGGTTGGGGCCTACACTCTGAATACACGATGTGGGCCAGGCACCTTTCGCCTTCAAAGCTTCAAAACGAACAGCACAGGAGTCCCCGTTAAAAAATAACAAAAAAAAACTTGACTTAATTTTGGTACCAAATACGAACGTTTCACT
This sequence comes from Stenchaetothrips biformis, assembly GCA_030522485.1. NCBI lineage: Eukaryota > Metazoa > Arthropoda > Insecta > Thysanoptera > Thripidae > Stenchaetothrips > Stenchaetothrips biformis. The sequence goes on along the minus strand of CM060092.1, from coordinate 16,314,908 downwards.
GTGATGTGCGTGTAAAGTGTGCTTTACGTTTTCGAAAGAATGAAAATGTCCCGTTCCCGCAGCGACAACGACGACAGAGACCACTACTTGACCCAAATACGAAACCGGTGCCGCGTTTACAACTATTTTGCTCATTAGCCATTCGTTTTGTGGGGTCGTTTTATTGGCCACTGCTTTGGCGGTCCAAGCCGCGTATGACTGAGCGCGTGCGATCAGGGCCGAGCTGGACCGAGCCCGGCAGGGCCGAGCCGGGCAAGGACCAGCAAGGCGCGCAACGGTCGTAAACAGTCAGAAGCTAAGCAGTGTCGACTGCATCGGTGGGGCGACGGGCGGGGTTGTTGCTCTCATTCGAGGCAGCCAAGTAAGTGGTGGCGGTGTGTGAGGGGACAATTATTAGCCGTGCAAACGGTGTGCGTGAAACATTGTGGCGCTTTCGGCCGATGGCCGTGCCGATGGAGAGGCAAAGAGAACGGCAGTAACAAGGGGGCCCCCTTACTACTGGCGGGGTTCCTCGTTTTCGGCCGCTTGGAGTGAGAGTGAGAGGAGCGGCGCATAGTGGGTCAGACGACTGTTGAGGCGGCCAAAATTCTAGACGCGTTATGAGGAGCTCCTGAGTCTCTTAATGGGACTTGAATCGAACGTGTTGTGACCCCACCAATGGATTCTCTCCAAACAAGGAATCCATTGGCGGGGTCACGACTTCGATTCGAGTCCCATCTAGCGACTGTGGAGCTCAAAACGCGCCCAGGATTTTGACCACCTCAACGGTCTTTTGGCCCACTGTGCGGCGAGCGGTGCTCATGGAGAGGCACTCTGCATCCTTCCGGTGGCGTGCGCCGCCGGCTGGCCCCGCCCCCAAGCAGGCCGTCGCCTCGTTGTCGCCTCGTTTGAAGCGAGACAGGACTCTTCTGGTTTACCTGCGCCGCGAGACCGCCACTTGACGCGATACCAAGAGCCCCGCACCCGTTCTCCCTGGCAACTATGGGTCGGCCGGCACCATTCCGAGCATTTGCGGCACTAGCCGGTGCTGGCCTCTAGTGCCAAAAGCAGCAGGTGCACTGTGCACATTGGGGTCGCTCCAATGCATTACCTATTTGCAGCACCCGGATCAGGTTGCAGAGACCTCAGGCTCATGGTCATACAGCCACCGGATTAAAACGTCCACTGCTGAATTCTCAGAACACAAAAACAAAGTACTGGTGAAGTATCGGTCTCTGAAAGTCAAAATTACTGGTTCCAATCTTAAATCCCTGTCTTTCGTCATTTTCTCTTGAGCTTGATCTGACAAGAACGACAAACGGTCGCTACTCGTGTTGCAGCTGCAGTTCCACACGCACCTAATGAAGCAGCCGAGGCTGGCACGCGTCGACGGCGAGGTGCAGGGAGGGGGGGCCACACCCACGGCCACTCCTCCCTGCCAGCTGACCGGGGGCTCGCCACCCCGCCGTGGCGCGCCTTGGCGCCACGCGAGGGTTTCCCCGTCTCTCTCGCACTCACAACCCAAACGTTTCGCGGAGTATGGGCCTATAAATGGAACCGTCGCGGTCCACGGCATCACAGTCCGTCCACATCTCCCAAAGCAGCAACATGCAGTCAGCAAAGGTATGCAGAGCAGGTGGACACACCGTAGGCCGGCCACTGCCAGTTCGAACCTGGTTTATCCGCACGATTTAAACTCAAACGTAGCCAAGGGGGAAATTACTGTGAATTTCGGTGTACAACCCAAATGAATTTTAGTTGAATTTCGATAAATTTCGGGCAAAAACTACTGAATTTTGATAAGAATTTCGATGAACTTCGATAAACTTCAGCAAATTTGAAATTTTTCATGAATTTTGGTGCACACATTCGGCTTAAGGTATTTCCTCTTGAACGGAACAACGGCAAAAACCCTTGGCTTCTGTTAATTTGCGTTTGAAGTTTGTGTGGCCGCCGCTACATCTGTCTTCCCTTGCCTAAAAGCGCGCTTCCCTCGCACTCGCCGCGGTTGTTGATTCCCGCGCAACGCGGCCCCGCGGCAAGGGCTCAGTGGGAAGGGCTCCTTAGATTGTATGCAAATGGCGCCCTTCCCTCCGCCCTTGTTTCTCCGGCGTTGCGTGTGACGTCACCGCGTGACGCTCCTCTGCGTCCCGGCACGCCCCCCGCGGGGCGCCGCCGGCTTCGGGGTTCCGGGCGGCGAGGAGCGGGGCGCCGCGACCTTGAGATCAGCTGCAGCGCCCGCCACGCGCCGCCACGCGCCGCCACGCGCCGCCACGCCCCTCCACGGGCCGTGCCCGGAGTGGGGCAGCAGTGAGAGTGAGTGGGGCCGTTCCGGCGGCGGCCCGCCGTCTGTCCAGCGCGCGCCGCCGGGCCACCACGTTGCGGCAGGTTAGGGGTTACGTCCTCATCCTTCCTGCCGGGACCGCGGATGCCATGCGCTCGCCTGTTTCGGGAGCGGCTCGGGTCCACCGCAGCCACTTTTCATTTGTCTCCAGGAGAGATAAGAGGAACCTTTTTTTTTATCGCTTTGCCTGTTTTACGTTTTTCTGTGAATTCGCGTTCCCCTCGGCGCAGCTTCGCGCTCTGCCGCCTTGCCCCTAGTCTCTCTCTCGCGAGTGGTCGGAATGCGCTGTGCCGTGCCCCGCCGCCGGCCCCGCCTCGCGTGCTGCAGGGCCGGCGGCGCTGGCCGCGGGGCTGGCCGCGGCTGAGGCGTCTTTGTGGGTCGCGGTTTGTGCGCCGCCACAAACTTGAATAAGCTTACGATCGAAGTGGATCGCCTGTTGCATTGCGTGGGCGCTGCAGCGTTGCACGGCGCGTGCGGCGTCCGACCGCCTCGAAAAAGGCGTCGTCTGACCCTTATCTCGAACCGCCTCCCGCTCGTGAAGTCCAGACACTCGATCCACAGCCCCAGGGTCCGCGCGGTGCAACATTTATTTTCTCATGGCAAATGCGCGCAAGCCGTCGATTCGGACGACAGGCTTGTAAGCGCCGCGGCTGCGAAATCTGTCAACACCAAACTGAATGACTTATGCGTCTTTCTCCGCTCGGTGCCGTGCGCTGTGGCGGGCCGGCGGGCAGTGCTCCGCCTGCGCGGCGCGCACTTGCAAAACGCCGCCGCCTTCGCTCGATCTAGTTTCAAGTGTGGTACATTTTTAATGCCCCCCCCCTCTAGAGTTACCGTAAATAAAACCATCTCGGGGGGATTTTTCTCCTCGCCCCCTGTCACGTCGCCGCTTGATTTAGAGGGCGGTGTTGCACCCCGCGCCGCTGGCCGCTCCGGTGGACACGGAGACCGCGATGTCGCGCCGCGGAGAGCTGCCAACAGCCCGCTGCTAATCGATGGCCCAATCCGCTCCATCACCCCGGACAAACTGCGGGAACATTCAAACAGTGTTGCCACAACACCGAAAATTATTTTTCTGGTTTTCGTGTTTTCTCTTTGATAATCCGGCGCACTGTGCTGTCTTGGAGCAGGCCGGACACAAAACCGAGCCGACTAACCTCCACATTACGGCGCGCCTTGGGGCGGGAAGGCGGGAAGCATTGCAGGTTGCAGACTCGTTGCAGCAATCACTCAGCGTCGCTTGCACGCCACTTCTCGACGTTTCACTTCTTCAGAACCGATGCACGCACCAATACCAACCAATCCCCTAATCCGTTTGGAAAATTTCAACTCTTTTGTCGTGGATTTTGCTAGGTTCTCGTTCAGTAAAATTTGGGAAACTCGTCCGCAGCCAAGGGTCCGCGCCTTGTGTTCCATTTTCAATTTTTTGTCTCCCCTTTTCTCAACGAGTGCATTACCCTTTTAAAAAGGATCGGCGTCCAGTAACAGTGAGGCGGTGCGTCAGGTTTCGCCATCTGCTCTGATTTGCCGGGCGGACGGCCGCTAGCCGCACCCAACCCACCGCTCCGCACTGTAACGCTGCACTGCAGTGCTGCGTGCCACGCCACCCTACAAGGCGACGCCGCAACGCCGCCGGCCCCTGTCCCTCGAGCGGCGCTGTTTGCACCCAGTCGCTCGCATGATTCGATTAGGGCGGCCCTCGGGGCGGCGAGAGGCCCTGCAGCGCAGGCTGGCTGCGGGCTGCGCGGCGCCGTGCTGCTGCCGCCTGGCAGGCAGGCAGCCCATCCGGCAGGCGCGCCGCGGCGGCGGTCGGCAGCCCAGGCGACGCCGCCCTGCGGACAGTCCGAGTGCCGTTCTCGTCGCTCTGTCTCTCTCGCACCCACGAGGCACTAGCCCGAGAGGGACAGCGCGACGAAAAAGACTCTCGGCATCAGTCGGCTGCAGCACTGCACACTACTTGTCATGCTAATGACTCGACGTGTTTGCTTTATTTGCTGTGGGGCTCGTTTCGAAAGACGAGCGGCGATCGTGAAACGACTTGCAAACGGTGTCCCTCGTCTAGGTGCACCTGCTGGCCGGGCTGGCCGGGCTGGCCGGGCTCCAGACCTCGGACCCCACCCCGCCGCCGTGCGCCGCACCTCCAGACACACCCAGCACTGTCTGACCGCTCCCCGCGCTGGTGTTGCAGGTCGCCGTCGTGGTGCTGTCGGTGCTCGCCGTCGCGGCCGCCCAGTACGGCCACCACGGTCACGCCGAGTCCTACGCCTCCGTGAACCAGCTGTCCTCCGAGAAGCACGAGGAGTACAAGCACGCCGAGCCCGTGTACATCAAGCACGAGTACAAGCACGCCGAGCCCGTGTACATCAAGCACGAGGTGCCCATCAAGCACGAGTACAAGCACGCTGAGCCCGTGTACATCAAGCACGAGTACAAGCAGCCCGAGCCCGTCTACATCAAGCACGAGGTGCCCGTCAAGCACGAGTACAAGCACGCCGAGCCCGTGTACATCAAGCACGAGTACAAGCCGCTGGAGCCTGTGTACATCAAGCACGAGTACAAGCAGCCCGAGCCCGTTTACATCAAGCACGAGGTGCCCGTTCAGCACGAGTACGTGCATGCCGCGCCCGAGCACAAGCACGAGGAGGTGGAGGTCGACTATCACGTAAGTGCGCCGTTGATGCTGCATGCATTGGCCCGAGAAAATGTGCGGTTTATTTTGATGCTATTGTTTCCACAGGCGCACCCGAAGTACGACTTCAAGTACGGCGTGGAGGACCACCACACCGGCGACCACAAGGACGCCAAGGAGGAGCGCGACGGCGACGTGGTGAAGGGCGAGTACTCCCTGCTGCAGCCCGACGGCAGGAAGCGCATCGTGCACTACACGTCCAGCAAGCACGCTGGCTTCAACGCCGTGGTGTCCTACAGCGGCCACGCCATCCACCCCGAGGTGAAGAAGGCGGAGCCCGTCCACAGCCACTACTGAGGACACTGCTGCTGCTCTCCTCTTCTCCTCTCATCATTTTTGTAATTTTTTCGCATTCATTCTGTAAATACCTCGCCACTACCTCATCAGATTAAGAATAAAGTCAAATTAAGTAAAGCTGAGTCGCCTATTAAATTTCTCATCCGCACTGTGGAGTGGGAAGCTGGAGAAGAAGCTGCTTCACAGACAGTCCAGCTGTGAGTTGTCTTCACACTGTCTGATAGCCGTTTGCCTTGGGGAGGGAAGGAAAGCCGAACAAGAGGGGGAAGCAACCTTTTCCCGGACGCAGAAAAAGCCGACCACAAAATTCCGAGGTCGCTTGATCTCTTGCCACCCTAACAGAAGTGGAAGGTCCACAATGGTCACTTTTAGATACCATATTTATCCCAGGGACAAATTAAGGAGTTCGAGACAAATTCGAGATCCCAAAGAAGTCCCTTCCATACTGAGATCCCTCTGAAGTTCCAAAGGAGTATGAAGTCCCACCGAGATCCCAGCAGCAGTTGCCCTGCATTTGGGTAATCTCTAAATATATCAAGCATGTATCAGTACATTTAACGCTATGCCAGCGGTTCCCAACCTTATTCGGCTCGCGACCCAAAAATGGCTGCCCCACAGCCAAACATTCGCGACCCCACACCACCTCCCCCGCAAAAAAAGATGGTTCATTTCGTACTTATTGAGTAAATACAGAAGCTTTTGGTGAAAAAAAAAGGAAACAGCGAGTGTTGAACCCGGTCCAGGGTCCGGCGGGGTAACATCGAATTCACTCTATTGGCGCTGGTGGAGCGGGCTCCATTTAAGGGACCGGCTTACATCTTAAAGTCTTTCCGCGGCCTTGGCATAATGCAGTTACGTCTAGTCGTGTGTGCGCCGCCGCAAGGCAGCCACGCCACTGCACTCGGCGGCCACACGCTTCCCGTGGTGACTCTGGAAAGAAGTGGTGGAACTGGGTCTGAAAGTCACCGCCTTGCTGACGAGCGGTTTGGCCGGCCCCGCGCCGCCCCGCGCCGCCCCGCGCCGCGAGGAGGTGAAGCTAGGCGTGACACTGGCCTCCTGTGGGCTGGTAAGTAGAGCGCCAATTGAACGGCATTCTCGCGTTTATGTTCGGAACTAAACGCACCCGTTTTAGCGCGCTGTTGCAAAGTGACAACTCCGGGATTTCATGCACTGGACATGGTCATGGCCGCGCTTCGCACCTGTGACTCGCTTCACAAAGTGAATCAAAATTTGAGCTCCTCCAGTGTGCACAGCTACCTTTCAACCCAGCTGGCAGATTCTAGTTGAGGAAGCGACACAAAGATGGGCTTGGGTCCACAAAACTCTAACTCTGGATCCTTTCTGAATGCCCTAAAATTGGTCAATCAAACTCATGATAACACCTAAAGGGTTCCATATTTGATTGGCAATCTATTGGTGGCATCAAGAGTTCACTTTTGCCAGAATAGGCCCCAAGTTCCCAAGCAGCCGAGGGGACACTCGAAAACCCGGCACCCTTTTTACGAAAAGTGGTCGCCAGGTCCACCCAGCGTCACCAGGCACAGCAGCGAGCACATAGAGATCGATCGATAAGAGTTGGTGCGTAATTGTGGGTCTGGGGTTGCCTTAAAAGGGTGACAGGACTACATCGCGAGCACGGCGGCGGCAGGCGCGAGTTACACCGCAGGAGCTTTAGCAAATTTTTCAAAACAGACAGCGAGCGAGTGAAAAATGTCGAGATGACTCACGCCATTGACCTTTGAGAGCACCGCCCTGAAGTCCTGCAGTGTGGTCCGGGCCCCGCCGCTGTCCGGCCGACGCCAAGTCCGTCCAAGTTACGAGCAAAGCATGACGCCGCCAGCCCGGCGACCTGGACCGCCGACCTGGTAATACCAAGGCCTCCTCGCACTAATGTAAGGTGTAAGCAGCACTCACTTGCCTCCTTTTATTCGCTCCTCGACGGTGCGCAAGGGTAACCCGCGGGCCGCACGCGCCCTCCGTCCACGATGCGGGAGACCTTGCTACGAAGAGAAACACCCGAGGGGAAAGAAAAGAGAGAGAGACAAAAAGCAGTTCACTTGTAAGCCGCCCGACGGTCGCGTGGTACTTGTCTGGTGGCTGGAAATTCCAGGAATGTGAGCCCGCGTCTATCCGGCGGGGAGAGGGGGCTTCGCTGTCAACGGGGTGTCCGTCGACGTCCCCCAGGACGACCCCGTGACTTTTGCAGGCCGCAGTCGAAGCGTTATCACAGTGTTTTTTCCCGACGGTGTTCGGAATCGTTCGGAATTGTTCGAAATCGTTCAGAACCGCCCAGGGCGTTCCCTCTGTCCAGACCACTGGGTGCCGCACACAGCACACGCGTCCAGGCGGACTTATCACTACTTCTTTACAGCGCACCGAGTTACGACTTCCAAAGCAGCCATAATGGCAGATGACATTGCACTGTTTTCTGGCCGGCTGGCTGCAGCGTTGCACCGCTGCTCCTTTTACAGGCGGCCTGCCCGCCTCGCCGGCGTGTCCGGCGGCCTGCCCCGCCTCGCCACTTTAAGAGAATAATCATCAACTAATAATAACAACAATCACGACCATAACGCCAACTCTGAAGTGACACGGCGCGCGCGTTCGCGGCAGCTGCACACTCCACTGGTCATGCCACTCCCGCCAGTCTCCCAGTGCACCGAGCCACGTGCAGCCACGCGCACAAAGAAAACACGGCTGGTTTGGTTTTCATCACTGCCCAATTTCCCTTTAAGTCTCGGTGACTGACTCAGACGGGTGAGACCAGTCGACAGTCCCATAGACTCGCCCGGCCTCGTCCACGCCGTGCAGGCAGCGGTCCAGGCCGCCTTGTCGCACGCGTCCGCGCGATGCCCACTCGTTTTGTTTCGGAGAAATGGCGATGAAAGATTCATGACTTCGCAGAGACGCCCGGCGACGGGGCGGTGCAGTGCGATGTAGTGCGATGCAGAGCACCTCCCCCTCCAGGGGCACGACGCGGCCCCCTCCAGCGGGTGCAGTCCGAACAAGGCTCACGTCGCTCTGTCTCTGCCGCACTAGTGCGGCGTGCCGTAGGGGTCTGAGAGAGACAGAGCGATGAGGGCTCCGTTCAGAATCTAGCTGCTGGTCCGGTCCTGGCGGCCCCCGCAGCCCCCGCGGCCCCCCGCGGCCCCCCGCAGCCCCCCGCAGCCCCCTGGGGCCACCCCCTCGGGTCTCACAGACCCGCCCCGCGACCCCGGCGTCGTTCGCGCAAGGTCCCAGTGGGGGTCCTACGCAGTCCCGGGGGCACCGCGCCGCCACGTACCGCAGTGGACGACGGTCAAAGGGGAAGGGGGCGCGAGCGCCGGGCGCGGCGAGGGCCACGCCGCGAGAAGGGGGCGGCAAGGGGGCGGCGAGGGGGCCGAATCATATCCATATATATAAGGCCGGCGGAGCACGGTGGGATAAGTAGTGATCGAACAGCTTCCACCGCCACCACCACGTGGACCTAACTCCGTAGACATGGTGAGTCCCGGTGACAGCGAGACGGCGGCCTCCACGTCGTGCAGCTTGTGAAGTGCAGGGTGGGCCGCCACGCCACGCACGCCAGTGTACCGGGACTGCCTACGCGGCAGGGGCTCTCAGCGCCTTGCGAAGAGCGGATAGGCAACCCGCTTGGAAGAGCGTGTGACGGGACTGCCTACGCGGCAGGGGCTCTCAGCGCCTTGCGAAGAGCGGATAGGCAACCCGCTTGGAAGAGCGTGTGACGGGACTGCCTACGCGGCAGGCGCTTCCACCGCAGTCCGGGCCTCCATGTGTGCGGCAGGGCTTCGCCGTTGCTCGCGTCCGCTACAAGGTACTCTTGTTGCAGATGTTCCTGGTTGTCCTCCTCGCGGCGGCGTGCTCGGCGACCCCCATCGGGGAGTACGCCGGCGGGTACGGTGGCAGCCACGGCGGTGCCAGCTCGTACGCGTCCATCAGCACCCCGGTGGCCATCAGCCACGCCCCCGTGGCCATCAGCCACGCCCCCGTCTACAGCCACGCCCCCGTCTACAGCCAGGCTCCCGTCTACAGCCATGCTCCCGTCTACAGCCAGGCTCCCGTCTACAGCCATGCTCCCGTCTACAGCGCCCCCGTGTACGCCAAGGCTGAGCCCGTGGTGAGTACCAAGGGTCGATTTGCTCAACGTCGAGTCGTTCAGAGCTAAGAATCACAACGACTTGTTCCCTTCAGGCTCACCCCAAGTACGAGTTCGCGTACGGCGTCAAGGACGGCCACACCGGTGACGTCAAGGACCAGAAGGAGTCCCGCGACGGCGGCGTGGTCAAGGGCGAGTATTCCCTGATCCAGCCCGACGGCACCAAGCGCACCGTGCACTACACCGCCGACGACCACAACGGCTTCAACGCCGTCGTCTCCATCAGCGGCCACGCCGTGCACCCGCAGGTCGTCCAGAAGGTGGTGGCCGCCCCCGTGGTCCACGCCGCCCCCGTGGTCCACGCCGCTCCCATCGTGCACTCCGCGCCCGTGGTCAGCCTCGGCCACGGCGGCTACGGCGGCGCGTCGTCGTACTCCTCCATCTCCTCGCTGGGCGGCCATGGCGGTCTCTCCCTCGGCCACAGCGCGTACTAGAGAAGACGCCTCCAGTCATCGTGCACGGCCAGGCCGACGTCAGTGGCCCGCACCAAGACGTCTCCGCCCGCGCACACCCCACTGTCGACGATCACGTGTACATAGCTCCGCTCCCGCACTGAAATAAATTTATTAATTATTTATAGAAATGCCCGCTTGTCACTGTCTCACCCGACACGGCGGCCCCAATCACCAGCGCCGCCACGACAAAAAGGAAACTGCTTCCCCATTTGCGCGCGTCATGCGTCACTCCGAAGTACGCGGTCGAAGTGCTCGTTTGCGCGTCCTTGATGGCGTGCCGGGCGTCCCCGCGCGCTGTCCGCCCCACCGGAGGACCCCGAGCAGGGCCCCGCGGTGGCGCGCCTGCCCCGCTGCACTCCCGACCGGCGACGGCCCCCCAGCGGACCGCGGTTCAGTGCGTCCCTCGTCGCGACGTCTGCAGGCGCGGTATTCAATGAAACATAATCGGCTCGGCCTTGCACTCGCACACGCACGCGCGCCACCCGAAGCGTCCGCCCCACGCACGCAGCGCGGAGGGTCGATCCGACCCCAGCCACCATGGGAATGAACAAACGATGGTGAGGTGTCGGCCAGTTTGTTTTGCTTTTCACACCGGGGCGTTGTCCGACGGAGCGCGGAGGTCTGATTCCACACAGCGTTTTCACGCGCGCGCTGTGCGGAACCGGCCCGCTGTGATGGGGTAGCTCGGCACGGACACCGTGTCGATGATGTGGTCGCGCAGGCTGTGCTGGCTGGCACGGGTGCTGGGCTTGTTCCCGCTCACGGAGCGCCGCGCCGGCGAACCCGTCAAGTCGGACGCCGGGATCAACGCCGTCTTCCCGGCGGACGCGGCGACGGCGTTGCCGCGGAGCTGGACGACGGACTTCTCCAGGCAGGCGCGCGGAGACCCCGGGCCGAAGGTGGGCGATGGCGATACCCCTTGCTCCAGCGCGGTGGCTGGTAGTCACGGCCGGCTTGTGTGCAGCCCATGCTGCTGGAGAGGTCGGCCTTCTGGACGTGCTACTCGGTGCTGTTCGTGTCCACTGTGCTCTGCGCCACGATGTACTGCACCCTGGACGACTTCTTCAAGGGCCCGGACGCGACGGGCGTGCGGTGGTCCTCGCGCACCGATCAGTACGCCACGCTGTGCGAGTACGTCAGCCTGTGCGTGACCGCCCTGGCCTCGGCCACCAGCGCCTGCGCCTTCGCGGGCTCCGTCATTCGCCAGTCGGACCTGCTCGCCGAGGTACCGTGGAACTCGCCGCTACTCCTCGCGCGAGAGGCTGTCTGCAAACGGAGCGTGGGGAGTTTCTTCGCGCGCGGGGTAGCGACGTCCAGAATTTTGGCCGCCTGCGCCGGTCTTCTGACCCACTGTGCACCAGTCTAACACTGCGATTGCTCCAAGGTGGATGCACTGCTAGGGCTGCCGCCTCCGGCGCCGCACCGGTTCCTGTCCCTCTGGCTCTTCGTCGTGCTGGGCGTCATCTTGTTGGACTGCACCGTGTGGCTGCTAACGGGCGCCAACTCGCTGAACGACACCCTCGAGGACGTGCCCCTCTACTTCACGTACTACATCTGCTTCACCTCGGAGGTGCTGTTCATGAGCGACGCCCTGGCCGTGCGGGAGCGCATCGCGTCCGTCAACGAGATCCTCGTCTCGGCCCTGCCGCCCCCCGGACACAGGGGTGAGGACGAACCGGCCTAACCGAACGTAACATTACCTCACCCAGCGGTTGCCAACCTTGGGGTCGCGACTCCATTATGGGTCGCGGAAAATTATTTTGGAGTAGCGGCTTGGTCCTTGGGGTCGCAAAGTGTACCTGACTCGTGCCGCCCGACTAATTGTTACTTGGCCCTAAATGTGGTTAGGTTATGTCGAGAACCACCGACCTAACCGAAGCAAAGCCTGACGCACTGACGCTCTGACGCAGACCAGCACATCGCGGTGCTGCCCAGGACGCTGTGCGTGCGGCGCCTGGCCAAGGCGCACGCCTTGCTGAGCGAGGCCATGAAGGCCGTATCGGCGCGCTACGGGGCGCCGCTGGCGGTCGGCATGATGGGCGTGCTGCTCAACCTGGTCATCACCTCGTACTTCTCCCTGGAGGACCTGCTACCCTTCTCGCCGTCCCGCAACGACGGCACGCTCACCCTCATGGAGATGGTGTACGCCATGCTGCACCTGGGCCGCATCATCATGCTGGTGGAGCCGGGCTCCTCGGCCAACCGGGAGGTGAGGCACATTGGGCCAGAAGGCCGGCGCAGGCGGCTAAAATTCGGCAGGCGTTTTGAGCTCCAAAGTCGCTAAAACAGGACTCGAACCGAACGTGTGACCCCACCAATGGATTCCTCGTTCGGAGAGCAATCCACCGGTGGGGTCGCACGTTCGCTTCTGGTCCAATTTTGCGACTCTGGAGCTCACAACGCGTCTTGAGTTTTGCTCGCCTGCGACATGGTCTTCTGGCCCACTGTGTGAGGTCAGCCAAAGGCCGCCGAGCCGAACGCCTTCGGATCGGATTCTCTCGGCAGTTATTTTTCGACCTAATTAAGCCCTGGAACGCTGACGCCACGACATCCCCGCAGGCGGAGCGCAGCGCCGTCCTCGTGGGCTACCTGTGCTCCACCGTCCCGCACGGCAGTCTGATGTACGAACAGGTGAGGGCCGTTCATCACGTCCGCGATGTCAGATTACAGGGCTCGCAGTCAGGCAGAACGGCGGCGACCTGCCCGCCGAAATGTTGTCGCGTTAGAGGAAGGGTGGAGGAGAAGGGCGCCGATGATGGGAACTTCCAAACCGGAAGTGGTTGTGACATGAACCGGGAGTGAAGGCGCCGTTCCGATTCCAGCTGAAGGCGATGTCCACCCAGCTGCAGCACCAGCGGCCCGTCTTTGCCCACTGCGGCATCATCGAACTGGATCGCTCTCTCATCGTGTCGGTGAGGGTGAAATAAAGCAAAGCAGGTCCGCGGTGCGGAAACTGATTTTGCCCTCTCAACGAGTGATGGTTCCCGCTCAGATCGTGGGCTCCGTGACGACGTACCTGCTGGTGCTGCTGCAGCTCAAGCCGTCCAGCTTGCACGGCGACTCGAAAACCAACAGCACTGCTTAGCGAGAAGACTGGGCAGGGTGAGTGATTAGACCCAGGGCGGATGAAAAGATGGGTTTGGGGGAAGGGGGACGGGAAGGGGCGCACAGTGGACCAGAAGATCTTTGGAGGCGGACAAAATCCCGGACGGGTTTTGAGCTCCTGAGTCGCTAAATGCGACTCGAACCGAACGTGTGACCCCACCATTGGATTGCTCTCTGAACGAGGAATCCATTGGTGGGGTCACAGGTTCGGTTCGAGCCCCATTTAGCGACTCTAGAGCTCAAAACGCCTCTAGAATTTTGGCCACCTGCGCCTGTCTTCTGGCCCACTGTGCGTCACCCCCCATCGCCTCCCCCTGGACCCGCGCCTGGAATTGACACGCACCGCGGCGGCCTGACTAATTGAAGACAGGGGCTCAAAGTGACGCACTCCTCGGCACTCCGTTTGTGGCGGTGCCGCACAGCTGGCCGGCCGGTCACTCTTGGTCACAATGGCGGTCCGGCGCCGCCACGCCCAGCCCCGCGCCGCACCAGAACGGACCTGTTCTCCGCCGCCGGCCACGTCAGCTCATTTGAGATTCCCAATGCCCGTAAGGCTGCAAGCCGTAAGGGAGGGAGCGCTGGAGAGCTTTGATTGCTCCGCTTCTTTGCCGAGATGGCCGCGCCGCCGCGTCGCGAGCGCGCCAAATACGACGGCCGGGAAAAAAAAAAAAAGGTCGTGGAGACGCACGTCGGTTGAGCCAAAACCGCGTGCCAAGGAGGATTTTCTAGCTTTGAAAAAAAGAAACGCAATTAAACATAAGATCTTTATTAGTTTCGCATTTTCAAAATAAAATCTACTTACTGGTTTCCGCCGCTATCATGTCGCCACAGGACTGGCCCTCTAAATCCACTGACGTCCAAAGCGACTGGGGATCGTTTTGATAGAATTATCTGCGTCCTGGCCGGGGCTGCCTCCCTGCACCTGCCCTGCACCTGGCCGACGGCGATGTGGCGGCATGGGGGCAGCGCGGGTCGCGCTCGGGTCGCCGAGCCTGACTGCACCGCTAGTGGGGGCACAGTGTGCACGGTGTGCCCCGCGCGCGCGCACACACACACACACACACACACGCGCGTCGCACATGCGTCCTGCCCTACCATACGTCTATAAAAGAAGCTGACAGTGGCTGCACACAACAGTCCTCCGACCAGCCGCCCCACGACCGTCACCACCATGGCTGCGGTAAGCTTGGCCGCGTTGGCTCTGGCGCACCAACTGCAACGGCCATTTGTTGAACCACTGTGAGGAGCCGATGGGGTGGGCGCCACCAAGCGCCACCCCCACAGTGCGGCCGACAGCGAGAGATGCCGCTCTCAACTTATGTTATATTGATTTTTTTTTGTGCTGTTTAGTTGCTTGTTTGAACTACCCGGGGAGAAAGAACATTTTAAAATGTGGTTACGGCTTTTATTATGAGGCGTGCAAAGCTTTTGTTCTCGGAACGGCGTGGTCGCGAGCCGCCCGGCAGCCGTGCCTTGACCACTAAGCCCACCGTATCGTCGGTTTAGTGGCTGTGATTGCGACAACACGGCCAGGCCTTCGGCCCGGCCAGGGTGGGGGGTGGGGGGGGGGGCAGAAGGGCTGAGCTGGGCAGCACAACCACAGGGATGACGCGTGGACCTCCAGCCCTTGTGGAGGAGAAGAAAATCCGAGACGTGTTTTGGGCTCCAGAGTCGCGAAATGGGACTCGAACCGTGTGACCCCACGAACGGATTGCTCTCCGAACGAGGAATTTCATGGGCGCGGTCACACGCTCGTTTTGAGTCCTGTGTGGCGACTCTGAAGATCAAAACACGTATGTAGAGTTTTTGGCCGACTCCGCCGGTCTTCTGGCCCACTGTGCCAGGGTGACGTGCTCAGAAAGGACCCGAGAACGACAGCCCTCCCCGCCACCCCGTTTGGCCTGGAGCTGCCGCCGCCACCACGTATACTGTAATGACCTCACGGCTCGCCGTTTCGTAATTTTCATTCCGATCCGTTTCTTTGCCGCGCCGGCCGGTCAGAGCCAGTCAGCCTCAACTGGACGCGACATGCACACGAGTGACGGCACGCACACACACACGCACGCGCCCCATCTCTCGACTGCACACGCACACGATGACTGTCTCCTTCGATGTGTCCCGATAGAGACATTCCTACACTGGCTCCTCCCGACAGGTTATCTTTGCGCTGCTCGCCACGCTCGCGCCCGCCCTGGCCATCCAGGTGCCCGCCAGCTACGGCGGCGGCCATGGCGTAGGGCTCATCGGGGGCTACGCTGCCGCCCCCGCTGTGAGCTACGCTGCCGCCCCCGCTGTGAGCTACGCTGCCGCCCCCGCTGTGAGCTACGCTGCCGCCCCCGCTGTGCGCTACACCGCTGCCCCCGCTGTGAGCTACGCCGCTGCCCCCGCTGTGAGCTACGCTGCTGCCCCCGCTGTGCGCTACACCGCTGCCCCCGCTGTGAGCTACGCCGCTGCCCCCGCAGTGAGATACACCGCCGCCCCCGCAGTGAGCTACGCGCCGGCGCCGAGGATCGCCTACTCCGCCCCCGCGCCCATCGCCTACGCCCACGCCCCCGTCGCGTACGCTGCGCCGGCCCCGGTCACCTACGCCGCCCCCGTCACCTACGCGTCCCACGCCCCGGCGGTAGCGTACGCCGCGCCCGCCGTGGCCAAGGTCGCCGTGGCCGAGCCCGTCGTAAGTACGGTGGAGGAAGCGCTTGCCCTTTGCCGTGGGTCGATGGAGTCATCATTCTCTGTGTTCCCCCGCAGGCCCACCCCAGGTACGCCTTCAAGTACGGCGTGGAGGACCACCACACCGGCGACGTCAAGAGCCAGACGGAGGAGCGCGACGGCGACGTGGTGCGCGGCGAGTACTCCCTGCTGCAGCCCGACGGCACCACCAGGACGGTGCACTACACGGCGGACAGCCACAGCGGCTTTAACGCCGTGGTCTCCATCAGCGGCCAGGCCGTGCACCCGGCCACTCCCGTGAAGGTGGCCGCCCCCGTGGTGCACCACGCGCCCATCGCCGTGCAGGCCGTGCATCAGGCGCCCATTGCCGTGCACGCCGCGCCCACCCTGGTGTCCGTCGGGCACGGAGGTATCGGCTACGGCGGCCACGGCGGCCTCAGCTACAGCGACCTCGGTGGCCACTACTGAGCACACGCCGAGTAAGGTGTTGTCGTCCACCGGTAGTTCCTAGTTGAGCGCATCAGGACTGCGCCGCTCAGGCTGTTTGATGAACCACTTCACGCGGCACTGCCCCGCGGCGACGCGACGCGCGGGCCGTGTTTCGCGACGTCGTTCGCGGCGACGATCGTGACGTCGTGCGGCAGTGTTCCGGCGCCTCCGGTCGGCCAGCGACAGGCCAGGCCGCCGCCCGCCAGGCCGAGGCCCTCGCGCTGCCGCACGCCACCAGAGAGACAATGAATCGGTTGAGTGGGTGCGGATGAATGGTGCGCGGAAAGGATCGATTCGCAGCTCATTTTGTACGCGGTGTTAACGATGTTGTTCCAAAGCACAAAATAAACAAGTGTTGCCAAAACGGATTCCTGCCCTGTTTTAATTCTGCAAGGTGAAAATGCAAACCCGGCGGTCTTTTTTAGCGCGGCGTTGCCCTCGTGCCGCATTGGACGGCATTCATTGAATTCACGCTCCGACCGGCTTGCCTGAGAAAGACAGACGAAAATACGCGTCCACGCGACCTGCAACACGAGTCAGGTCGGGAGCAGGTTTCATGGAAAACAGTTCAGGGGGCAGCTCCGGCGCACGAACGACGGGGGCGGAGGGGAGGGGGCAGGGGCGGCGGCCTCTGCACTTGCACTAGTGCACAGAGCCCCGCCCCGCCCCGCATCAACGTCACTCGTATTTATAAATGGCAAGACAAGACCACCTTGCCACGCCTAGACGCGCCGCGCCACGCCACGCCACGGCCAGGACCGGCATCAGTACAAGTAGTAAGTGAGTAGTCTCGGTAGTTCCCCACCTCAGACTCAGACCCATATGGCCGCCCGTTCATCATTCAGAATTCAGCGCCGTCCGTGCCGCGGGCGCTGCGAGCGGCCGGTCAAAAACGAAAACAACAGAGAAGCGTTGGAGCGGAGCGGCACGCTGCGATCGCTACTACCAGTGCGAGGCGTCTAATGACCATACCACGCAGGGTCCACCGGTTCCCTTCCGCGCATCGAAGTTAAGCAGCGTTGGGTGCGGTCAGTACTTAGATGGGTGACCCCTGGGAAACACCGCCTGCCTTTGGCATCCTTTTCCATCATTCATGCGCCAGGCGAGAACCACAAGAAAGGCAATTGGAAGAAGAATTTTTTTCCGCACGATCAATTGAAATATATAATCCAATCGACGATAGGCTCGCTCAAGATGCGGTTGAAGCCAGCTCGCAGTGGACGATGATGTATTCATTTAGAGAAATAAGACAGGTCCACAACAGGGGTCTAACTTATAAACTTACATTCAGGCAAATTCGAACAAAATGAGTCGAAATAAAGGAAGGCCCTTCAAATTTGAACAACTGTAAATTGTAAATGGCGCGCATACATAATGAAGCAGGTTGTGCAACTCACGCCGCGAGCCGTTGGTGATACCACAATGCTTATGGGAAGCGGAATGTGGATCTGAAAGGGACCATCGCAAGAGTCCGAAAGCTTCTCGCCTCATTTGGTCATTTGGTAACCTACCGCTTCGCCAAACGCAGTCAAAACGATTCACCGGGAAGGATGACACTTCCAAGGCGGGAGAGTGGCAGCAGTGTGCGCCTGCCCCCTCCCTCCACGAGGCTCCTTGTGTTATGGCCCGTGCGGCGCAGTCACATAACCTCAACTTTTCGACAAGATTATCCCTCAGCTGGAGCGAAACAAGGCCCTAGAATGGTGGCGAAAATTGTCGTCGTCGGTTCCTGCATGATCGACTTGAACTGGTCAGTGTTACGTCTGGTGTTTAAATAGTATTTTCGCACGTCATTTGGCCCCCTGTTCATTTTCATGTTGAATGTCAGGTTATTTTCTTATCTGCTTCGCGTGCAGGGATGTGTGCAAAACTTTGGTGCTATCATCTGCCCGCTGCTTGAGAAGGCAAACGTTGTCATGAAGTGCTTGCTTCTGACGTTCCGTCCCCCCGGCTCTACTCGCGGCGTTACCCCCTCCGCTCTGGAGCGCGGGGTACTCCCTCTGGCGGCCCGGTTTCCTTAGCATTCCCCGAACGTTCGCAACGTCGAACTGCGCAGTAGAGGCCATCCATTCTTAAGTATTGCTGGCGTTGCGTCAGCGAGGCAAGGGAAGCAGATTATTTGAGTTATAGCGAAGAGGCATGCCGCTGGCCGTAAATGGACTGAAGAGCCATAACTCGCTGCAGAATCTGGAGAATGGAGTATACACGGCCGGCATTGCGGGGCAAGTGGTGTGTGATGTACTGGAGCGGCGCGTTGTCATTGCAGCTACTCCAAACGCCTGCCGAAATGCGGGGAGACTCTCACCGGGGACAAGTTCAGCATCGGCTTCGGCGGCAAGGGCGCCAACCAGTGCGTGGCCGCGGCGCGCATCGGCGGGGAGGACGTCCAAGCCACCTTGGTGGCGCGGGTAACGCCCTCATCACTTGTTCGTCTTCTGAACGGAGCTTCTCGAAAAGTTAGGTCACGGGCGCTGTGTTTCCAGGTCGGCAACGACACCTTCGGCGCCGACTACCTCGCCAACCTGCTGAAGAACAACATCGACACCGAGTTCGTCAAGACCACGCCCCAGCAGCACAGCGGCGTGGCGCAGATTTCCGTGGCGGAGACCGGTAAGCGCGGCGCCCCGGGTCCGAGTACCGCCTCCGCGCGCCGTTTTGCCGTGTTTCTCACCCAGTGGTTACCTGCCGCGCCAGGTGACAACACCATCGTTATCGTCCCGGGGGCCAACACGTGCCTGAGCGCGGCCGACGTGCAGGCCGCCCGGCAGCGCGTCGAGGAGGCTGACGTGGCCCTGTTCCAGTTCGAGACCCCCGTCGGCACCACCCTGGAGGCCCTGCGGCTCAGGCGGGCGGCGGGTAAAGGTCGGTTAATTCTAGATTCCAGCGCACACAGGCCGCAGGCTGCGCGCGGGGTATCGCCGGAGGTCATTTAACCGGCGCGCTCGGCGCGTGCGTGCGTACCCCGTGCCGGGGAGTCTCTGACGCCAGGGGTATGCCCGCGGCGGTCCTTTCGCTGCCGGGCTTCACTTTCACTAGCACACTGACACACTGCCCGCCGTCCGACTGTCTGCCACAGGCATCTCGATTGTGAACGCCGCCCCGGCCGTGGCCGACCCTGACCCCGAAGTCTTCAAGCTGTCCGACATTTTCTGTGTCAACGAAACCGAGGTAGGATCGTCGTGGAGCGCACGTCGTCGTCCTCCAGGGGCAGTCCGCAGTCGAGGCTGTAAACGGATCGGCGACGTTCCCTTTCAGGCGGAGGCGTTGACGGGGCTGTCCTTGTCGGCGGCGGAGGGCCCGGACGCGCTGGTCGCGGCGGCGGGGAAGGCCGCCGAGGCCCTGCTGCAGAAGGGGTGCCGCGTGGTGATCCTCACCCTGGGCGCGCTCGGCGCCGTCGTCGCGGACCCCCGCACGGCGCACCGCCACATCCCCGCCACCCCCACCAAGGCCGTGGACACGACCGTATGTATGATTGGACCAGTGTTTCCGCGATGACGAAAAGAAGAGCGCCATGTAACTGTGTCTCAAAATGATCCACAAAGGGGGGTGGGGAGTCATAAAACAAGTGCTAGAGCTTCATGGCGCCCGCCAAGTGGAGGGTAGGCAACCCTCGCAGCGTCAGTGCTGTGCGGGCGAGCCTACCCTTGAATTGGCGGGCGTCTGGCTGGGCTCAGCTGCCTGTTTGTACTTTGGTTTTCGTCCGTTCCAGGGAGCTGGGGACGCCTTTCTGGGCGCTCTGGCTTACTTCTTGGCGGCAAGGTCGCATCTCGAACTGTCGGAGCAAGTGCGTCGGGCGATGGGGTATGCCACGCTCTCCGTCGAAAAACTCGGCACCCAGGATAGCTTCCCTCTCAGAGACATTGTGCCGGCAGAGCTACTGCAATAGCTATTCACCAAAGAAGCAAAGCATTGGGGATCACTTTCATTTGGAAAAGAAAATCGGTTTCTAAAGAATTAACGTTTATTACATGGCATTGCTTTTTGTATTAAAGCTTTATTTTTGACTAGAAGTTGTTTTTTTTGTTTCTTCTTAAACCTATAGTTTCAAAATCTATGGAAGACAAGTAGTATCACCACAGCAGTCATTGAATTGTGTCTTAAGAGTTATCTATCTTGAGGAAAAATATCAAGCAACAGCAAATCTATAATATTATAAGATTGTAAAAGATGCCAAGCATCATTATTTGAATGAAACCTAGGTAAATTCTAACTAATAGCAGCGTCTTGAAGACTCAGAGTATTTGCTTTTCAGCTCTGTCTTAAACTGCCTGTAGAGTCTTCGATTTATTTCTAGTTCATCTTCCTTTCCTGGGTGAAATGAGTCTTTGGTTTTGAAGCCATTGTGAACTACAAAAGCTTTGTTCAGCACTGTGAACTTAAAGCCTGCCACATGAAGTTCACACACCTAAAACAATGAGGAAAGTAATACTATGGTCTCATTGACACCAAACCCTTCAAAATTTGAAACTAAAATTTGGTGACATTTTACCTGGCTGATACGGTTGAATCCGTATTGTTTGAAGCGCTCATCATAGAAAGGCACAGAGTTCAGGGATATGTAAAATGGCTCCCATGGGTCTTTCCACAGTACATCGTATGTTGGCGCCAACTTTTTGTGCACTGGCTGATGAAGCCAGGTTTCATAATCTGTATGTGCCTGAGAAGACAGAGCATATTATTAAGTGACTCAATATTAGCTATGATGGGAAAATAAACTTGGAATGAATACAAGTCTTACATGGCACTTCCAACAAAGTTGTGCATAAAAGGGACGAACATTTCCAGCCTCAACAGCACGAATGAGTTCCACTTTTGTTTGAGGAATGATGTTGCCTTCAAATGCAGGTATCACAAAAACAGTCTTGTCTAAAGTAAGATTCTTCTGAAACCAACTGTTGTGGGTCGCAAGGTGCACAAAGTCCTAAGCCCAGAGAAATCATGAGAAAAAAATATATTTGCCAGGCTTTAAGTAAAAATACAAGTACTCACCTCTCTGAGTCCTTGACTTGGCACCATATCAACGTCAATTACTAATACAAAATCTGTTACAGCTGCTCTACGAGCAGTATTCCTTAACAAGTTGTTAGGGTAGGCATCAATATGGTTGTAATTGCTCTCGGAAGCATTCTGTTGGGGAATACTGGCTGGTTTGGAGGGTAGTCCACCAGCAGCACTGACTGGCCACACAAATGAAAATATTACATATTTTTTAAGAAACTCATCTGACAATTGTAATTTTGCCAGTTCTAGAAGAGTGGACCATTCATGCCCTGATCTTGCAAACACTGCCACAGACAGGGGCCCCTGGAACAAGAATAATATGCTTAAACATAGCCCTACGGATAAGAAAATTCCAGTACACACTAAGTGACATAATTATGAATACCTTCCACTGACGTGCCAGCAGAATGAGAGAAGGCAAGTGATCTTGCGAACACTGAGTGACAAGAGTGATATCTTGTAGATGACTTCTTGAGTCTCTTTCATATGGCTGCAACAAACTTATGTGGTATTCGCCACTGGTGTCCAACACCCAATTTCTTTCAATGAATGCCGCAAAGGCTGACAATCCTTCCTCGACCTGGAAATTTCGTATCAATATATATTGACTGTAATAACAAATTTAACGATAAAGAATACGATTTGCATAACAAACTAGTAGTTGTTACCTGGTCGCTAACTGGGTTAAATTTGGGCAATTGCCCATAAGCTGGTTGCGGTACATGATTATTCTTGCGCTGACGAGATTCCAAGCGGTTCAGAAGGATGATGTGGATGAGCTGGAGCAAACCAACTATTCCTATCAACAACAGCATCAACCTCCCACACAAGAAACGGTGCATGATCCCAATGGACCGTCATAATTGACACCACCCCACCTATCAAATAATTTTCTAGTTCATTTTGAGTGCAGGGTGGCGCTTTAAGCCCTCATCCGATTGAAGTTTAAGTTAAACTCAGTAAGATCACGGTTTCGCCCTTCTCAGAACCATAAAGCAGTGTAAGCAGACGCTGTAGGGTTAACATTTGTTTATGCCGAACGATTTCTCATCATTGGAAACGGGACAAAAGAACTATGAAAATATTTCTGGTCGGGAACGGGGAGAGGGAGTGGGTGGGGGTGGAGGAAAGGGGAAAGAAGAACCACAACCAACAAACGTTCAGTGGCGGCATTTTATTGTGTTTCATAGTTATCCCATTTCCCATGTTCTGTCTTTGATTCTGTGAATTTCATCTGATCTCACGGTTTGGCCTTACCTTTGTAAGTCGAAGCCTCGGCCATTACGATGGAGCGACCTCAGAAAATGCCCAAAGTGGCGAAGGTAAGTTAGGTTAAGTGTCTTACATCCAAGTCCACCACATAATATTTTGCAGGAGAAGGCCTCTTATTTTCTCTTTTTGACTTAAAATCAATTTTAAATTTAAGTTGCTTTTTTTTAAATGTGTCCATGTTTATCAACTATTTCCAACTCTCAAGAGTTTCAGGGCATGTTATGACCTGCGAACTGGTTATGCCCTCATCTATTTATCCCCCTTAAAATTCATTTTCGTGGCACATATTTAACAGATATGGTTCCCTAAAATTGTTTGTGCTCTTGGATTTTGAAAATTTTTATGTGCCTCCAGGTGAAGAATAAAGCCCCGGCAGAGATCCAAATTACTGCTGAGCAGCTCCTGCGTGAAGCCAAGGAACGTGATCTTGAAATCCTCCCCCCGGTAAGTAAAACAAATTCTTCTGCTCAAGTCACAAGGTCTGCATTTTTAAATAACATGTCAAGTTTTTTTTTTTCTCTAACCATGCGTTTGCAATTTTCTTTATAGCCTCCTAAGCAAAAGATCTCTGATCCAGAGGAACTTGCAGATTACCAGCACAGAAAGCGCAGAGCTTTTGAAGATGGCATCAGGAAAAATCGCAGTGTTATTACTAATTGGATCAAATATGCTCAATGGGAGGAAAGTCAAAAGGAGGTTCCCAGGTATAATAATAATTTGCATTACATATATACATCAATGCTGGAAGCAATTGTTGTTTATATTTGAAGTATATCTACATGATCTCTTCCACTTAATTTCAGAGCCCGGTCTATTTATGAGAGAGCATTGGATGTGGATCATCGCAATATTACACTTTGGCTTAAGTACACTGAACTGGAAATGCGAGCCAGACAAGTCAACCATGCTCGTAACTTATGGGATCGGGCAGTCACCATATTACCAAGAGCAAATCAATTTTGGTACAAGTACACTTACATGGAGGAAATGTTGGGCAACATTGCAGGTAAACCTTTCTTATCCTTTATTCTTTTTAAATTATTTATTTAGAAATTGCATTTCTTCTCTATAACATTCCTAGTATTGTCAAGTGATCTGATACAATTCTTTTCATATACAGGAGCCCGACAAGTATTTGATCGTTGGATGGAGTGGGAACCTGATGAACAAGCCTGGTTGACTTACATTAAGTTTGAAATGAGGTATAAGGAGATTGACAGAGCTCGTAAAATATACGAAAAATTTGTGTATGTTCATCCAGATGTCAAAAATTGGATAAAGTTTGCTCGGTAAGTTTATTTAAATCATTCTCATGTCATGCCTGGATGATGATTTGTTTGATCTAATATGGGAAACAGTAACTAACACATATATTGGTGGACACAGGTTTGAAGAGAATAATGGTTTTATCAGTGGTGCTAGGAAAGTGTATGAAAGAGCTGTAGAATTCTTTGGGGAGGAAACCCTAGACGAGAAGCTATTTATTGCTTTTGCTAAATTTGAGGAAGGTCAAAGAGAGCATGACAGAGCCAGAGTAATTTACAAGTATGCTCTGGATAATATTCCGAAAGAGTATGCCCAAGAACTGTACAAAAATTACACCATTCATGAGAAAAAGTATGGTGATAGAACTGGCATTGAAGATGTTATTGTCAGCAAGCGCAAGTTTCAATATGAAGAGGTTAGTGGAGATTTTTATTTTCAAGAATGCATGTTGATGTTGAGTTCCAATTAAATTGTAAGCTATAATTATTTTTCACCAATTTAGGAAGTGAAAGCTAATCCCAACAACTATGATGCTTGGTTTGATTACCTCAGATTAGTAGAATCTGAAGGCAATCCAGACCATATCAGAGAAACGTATGAAAGAGCCATTGCAAATGTACCTCCAACAAAAGTGAGTTTCCCTTCCTTCTTTAGTAAAATTAATTATTTTGTCAAAGAACTACAACAGATTTTTTAAATTTTTGATAATGTTTTTGTCTTTTAGGAAAAGCAATTTTGGAGAAGGTACATTTATTTGTGGATAAATTATGCTCTGTGGGAAGAACTTACTGCTGCAGATGAAGAAAGGACCAGGCAAGTTTATAGAGCATGCATTCAACTCATCCCTCATCGGATCTTTACTTTCACCAAGGTGTGGCTCCTGTATGCCCATTTTGAAATCAGGTGTAAAAACCTCACCTCAGCTAGGAAATCCCTGGTGAGTTCTTTGCAGCAATTTCTGACTTAAAGTAGTGTGTAGCAAGATCTACAATGTTTTCTTTCTGTCACAGGGTATGGCTCTAGGAATGTGTCCTAAGGATAAATTATTCCGTGGTTATATAGACTTAGAGATTCAACTCAGAGAATTTGACCGGTGTCGCACATTGTATGAGAAATTTTTGGAGTTTGGCTCTGAAAACTGTATTACATGGATGAGGGTGAGGAACATTAAGAAAAATATTTGTGGTTGTAATTTTTATTTAATCTTTTTATTTTTTAATATTTTTTTTTTTTTACACAGTTTGCAGAGTTAGAAATGCTGTTAGGAGATATGGATCGAGCTCGGGCCATATACGAATTGGCTGTTTCTCAACCTCGTTTAGACATGCCTGAACTTCTCTGGAAGGCTTACATTGACTTCGAGACTGGACTGGGCGAATTTGATAAAGCTCGAGGTCTTTACGAGCGTCTTTTGGAGAGAACATTGCATGTCAAGGTATTTTAAGATACTTGACTGGACCATATATTTCTATATACCTAAGAAGTGGGGACTGTGCTTACCTTTTTTTTTTCCCTCCCAGGTTTGGATGAGCTATGCCCAGTTTGAAATGTCTTGTGCTGAATCCCAAGATGACGAAGAGGAAAACTCTGAAGAGGCCGCTGACCGAGCTGCGATGGCTGTCTCCCTTGCAAGAAGAGTTTATGAGAGGGCAAACACTTCTCTGCGCAGTGTGACTGACAAAGAAGAACGAGTGCTTTTGCTTGAAGCGTGGCGCACTTTTGAGGAGACGTACGGAGATGAGTCTTCATTGGAGAAAGTCAAACAGCGTATGCCTCGTCGTATCAAGAGGAGACAACGTGTTCAAGCAGAGGACGGGGTATGTTTCTTAAACATGTCAAATAAAGAGGGGAGCGGGGGCAAGATTTTATTTAATTTTAGTAAGTGCTGTTACTCACTGTCTAAGGCATATGTTAATTCCATTCTTTTTATTTCAGACGGAAGAAGGCTGGGAAGAGTTCTTTGACTACATATTCCCAGAGGATGAATCTGCCAAACCCAACCTCAAACTGCTTGCCAATGCTAAACTTTGGAAGCAAAAGCTGCAGGAAATGTCCAATGACTCAGAAGGCTCTCCTAAGGATGGTGAAAATGAGGATGGTCAAGGTGGGCAAGGAGACAGTGACACTAGTGTCAGCAGTAGTAGTGAAGATGAAAGTGAAGAAGAAAAGGAAACAGAAGATAAAAAGAAGCAAGAGTAACCTTTTTTTTCCAAAATGTTTTAATGTAACACATCATGCATCCAAATTTGGACTGTTGTAAATTTTGTATTGTCAGACTCATGAATTTTTGAATTAATTGACAATCTCTGTATATAATAGAATTAGTTTTAGGTAAATAAAATTCACCTGTCTTACTGTACTTTGTGGTGACTCTGAGTTCCCACCATTCAGTCAACCTCAGTATCACTGCATGGGGGTTCAGGCTGTTGAGGCTGCGGGGGCAGTTTCGACAGTTCGCACGCCAAGAAGGCCCTGTCTGCGTTTGCCAGACTGATCCACCAGCACGGGCGCGGCGCCCTCAGCCCCAGAAGCGTGGTGCGGAAAATCATCCGCCACGGTGGGACCGCTAGGAGGCCGCCGTTGTCGGTGACGGTGTGTCCCTTGGGGGGCGGGGCCTCCCCGGTCCCGGGCTGTTGCCGCCTGGGCCCAGAAAAGGACGCGTCGAGGAAACTCCTCAGCAAAGTAGCCCAGCAGCACAGGTAGGGGAAGGGTTATACCTCATGGGAACGTCAGCCGAGTTGGAACCGAGTCTAGGGGCGGCATCTCGCTGGTTCTAGGTCGTTGAAGGCAGTTCAAGGTGGCTGAGTCTTATCCGGCTTTATCGGAGCACGGCCATGCCCATGCTCGCTGCACACTGCACTTCGCATCGGTGCACGGCGGCCGCCAGGACCACGCCGCGCCGCGCCGGACCCTTTATTCGCGGCGAGACGGGGTCTGTCCCTGTCCTTGCGCCATGTGAGCCGCCCGGGCCCCACAAGGCCCCCTGCAACGAACGGCACCCGGACCACTGTCAAATCCCTCATCCTGTGACACATTAGGACGCGTCACCGAGACACTTAGTGAGCCTCGTGCAAACTTCTTGCAAAATCGTTGCGATTCTCTGCACGAAACGAAAGAGTGGTCGCGACGCCGGTTCCTCCGACGGTGTCGAATGGGTGGCCTACTCTGCCGGCGCTCGGACCGGACGCCGGCCAAGCTGCCTCGCCCGCCACGGGATAGCGCCTCCACTCGGCTATTCTCTCTCTCTCTCTCTCTCTCTCTCTCTCTCTCTCTCTCTCTCTCTCTCTCTCTCTCTCTCTCTCTCTCTCTCTCTCTCTCTCTCTCTCTCTCTCTCTCTCTCTCTCTCTCTCTCTCTCTCTCTCTCACTGTTGGGCCGTCTCGTGAGGGTGCGAGAGAGAGAGAAATCACTGTTCGGAATCAGACTCACAAACCGCGGACCCCGCGACGAGTTCTGACGAGGTCCGCGACGCCCACGGGCTGCCCCGCGTCGGACGGACGGACGGACGGACGGACGGACGGACAGACATGGCACGCGGCACTCACGTCCTGCCTTTTGGTACCTTGGATGCCACAACGGCCCCGCGGCCTGCTGGGCGTGCCTGCTGGCGAGCGCGTGTTGCCCGGCAGCGGACAGCGAGCGAGCGGAGCAGACTGTGTGATTATTACTCCCGTTCGGCCGGCCGCCGCCCGGGACGCAGGCATCCCACCTGACGCGGCGTTGACGACCGTCCGGGGACGCGACCCGCCTTACCGCCGCGGACTTGGATCATTATTGGCTCGGGTTCTTAGCAGGTGTGAGCTCCAGAGTCGCTAAATTGAACTCGAACCGAACGTGTGACCACACCTAACGGATGGCGCTCCGAACGAGGAATCCATTGGTGGAGTTGCACTTTACTGTTTCGCGATTGGAGTTTCGGCCGCGTGCACTGGTCTTCTGTCCCACTGTAGGGCCGGACGACACGGCCACGTTCACGCCGCGTGATTGGGAGACGTCCCTCCCCCTCCATTTCGGTCCCCTCCCCGGTGCCCTTTGCCCTGTCCACACGGATCCACATCCGCCAGCCGGCCCGATGATTTCCTCTTTGCCGCGCGTCGCACCTGAACAACCAGAGTGGCTGGCTAGCAACGAGCCCGCGGCCCAATGGGGCACAACAGGGACCTAACTGGACGCTATGCAGCATGCTGTGCAGGCTGCAGTCCCGGCCGAGCAGCACAGTGGGCAGCAAGGCGCGCTGTAACGGCACGGCGCCTCGTGCCCCTGCTCCCTGTAGTCCGCAGTCCCGCGCAACCTTGCCTGCCCCGCGGTGCCACGCGGTGCTTGCGCTTGCCGGCCCCTGCACCGGCTCGGTCCCCGTTTAGCGGCTCCGCTCATGACGCTCTCCGTAAGCGCGCAAGAGAGACAGAGCGACGAAACGACTCTTTTGAATCGCTCGGGTTGGGGATACCCCGCGCGTCGCCGAGCAGTCCGTCGCCTCGGCGTGCGGGGTATCGCCGGCGCCGCGGATTCCTCTCTGCATGAAAAACACAACACAACACCAGACTACGCTCACTTGACCACGCCGAGCGAGCGCTACGCGCCGCCACGCGCGGCTCGGGACCCGGGCCAGGCCGCCCAGCTGACAGACACGACGCTCGTAATAATGGGGCGGGGCGCTCGGCTCGGCGTCGCTCAGCGGAATGGTCACGCCACGGCGGGTCGCCGACTTGTCAGGGGCAGGGGTGGCCCAGTTCGCCCCGTTACGGAGCCATCGGGCAGCACGCCGAGGCCTGGCCCGGTCGGGGAGAAGAGTCTCGACTCGCCTTTTTTACTTATCAACGCCCGTCTCACCCTGCAGGCTGATTCCGATTCAAAACAGTCTCTCTCGCACTCATGGGGCTGCCCGTGTAGGTGCGCGTGGCAGCGACGAGGCACTGTTTGGCACCAGCAGCGCGCTATCTCGCTCCCCCCCCCCCCCCCGGGGGGCCCGTCTCGGCGCAGCGCCGGCCGGTCGTGACGCGCTAGAACATGTTTACATATTCAAGTTCTCGTCGGCTGGTCGCGGGGCGAGGCGCCGTTGACACAGCGGACGGCCCGTAACTTCATTGCTTTAATTCAAGTCCACGGCTGTGTCCGCAGCGTTATGACGGCGCAGCAGCCGCCTTTGTCGCTGGTCTTCTGGCCCACTGTGCGCCGCCCCGGGGCCCTCAGGGTGTTCGTTGTTGCGCCCCTGTTCGCCTTCACCTTTGACAGGGAGGTGGTCGACCCTTTATCGCGGGAGTCCTTGTCGATAGGATAGGTGGATGGGCGCGCCGCGCTGGTTGGTTGGGTTAGGTTCACTTGAGAGGCGGCCGGCTCGCCTTCCCGCGGAGTGGCGCAGTGGTGAAAGTGGGACAAGTGGACAAAGTCATTTACGTCTTTTCTTTGTTTTTTTAGCGTTTTCTTGTGCATTTCGTTTTATGTGGAGGTCATTTTCTGCGGGAATTATTGGGAAAAGAGGCACAGTTTTCAGGTACGATTTTTTTTATTTGTTTTTTTCGTTGTTTAGAGGCACCTTCATATTGCCAGGTAACATTTCCATATTTTGGTTCAGGACGATTATAAACGTAAAACAATTATTAAAACTATGATTGTAGAACATTAGTAATGCTGTCGTAATATAAGCGATATACATTGTAAAACACTCTTGCTATAAAATACTGAGCGAACCGCACGAACGCAGAAAGCAGCACATTTTCGAAAGCACTTGGTGAAAAATGCTCCGGATCTACTAGCTATCGTCATTGGTCGTCCGAAATCGGGACAGATTAACATTAATAGTACACTTGTGCCCAAAGCTGCTCATGCGTTGGAAAATATTTACAAAGCTGGAGGAAAATCAGCGATTTGTACCCCTCGCAAATATATTTTACAAAACAGATTGCAAAGTATGCCACGAAATTGGAAAAAATGGGGCGGGGCGCGCCGAGCCTAGTCGTCGCCCGTCCGAGTCAGACAACTTGGTCAGCTCTAACCTCGCTCGCAATTTCATTGAGAGCCCTCATTTTTAAGTTTTAAGGCACGTCCCGCGCGATCCGCCGTCGTCTTTCCTCCTCAGTTCGTTTCGTACGCGGGCTACTACATACTACGCCGTGTATACCGACAATTGACAAAATAAATGGCCGTAAAAGGAAGCAAACACACTACAGGTAGATTACGAAAATAAGTTGGCAGTCTTTCGGGGGATACTACTACGGTCACGTGCGGCAGATAGCACTAGAACTACAGTGTGCCGACGCGTGGTGGCGGCCGCGCCTCGAGAAAGCGTGCGGCCGAACGGGGGCCGTCCGTAAGCCGACAAAGACACGGGGGCCGTCACCGAGCCCCGTCACCTCGGCGGCGCTTCTATCACTTTGGATAACCGAGAGGAGGAATACAGTAAGGAGGAGCCGCGTCGCCTCCATGACTGATAGTTGACGGAAAGTGCCATCGTCAGGTGCCAGCTACGTAGACAGTTTGCGTCAAAAGAGATAGGACATGGCAGATAAAAGGCCAAGAAGTGCTCCTAACGGGCTGGGCCGGCCTGGCGGCTGGGCCCTGGCGGCTGAGCCCTGGCGGCTGAGCCCTGGCGGCTGAGCCCTGCACCGCGCTTTGCCCTCCGCGGCAGGGCGCCGACGCCTTGAGCGCCGGGATCGGCTCAGCGCGACCGGATTCAGGGCTTGCCAGTTTTTCGCCTCTTTTGAATAACACGGCCCCCGTCAAGGACGTCAAGGACAACACAAACGCAAAGTAGCTGGCAACAGGAAGATGGCCGTTGCGGCGACGAGTATCCGCACGTAACTGTATAATAATACTACTATGGGAAAACAAGCGTGATTTTTTTAGCACATGGGAAAACTCGGTTACACTCTGCCAGGAACAAAATAACAACAAAAAGAACAAAAGAGAGATTTTTAACGCTAGACGTTCTAACGTTTTGTTTTCCTGGCACGCCGTAGTGGCTGCGCTACACTGGAATCAGTCTGTTCCCCTTCCTTGTTGCTTCGGGACCTATGTCCCGATTCATGGCGTGTGCGCTGCGCCCGGCTGCGGCTCGATCACAGAGTCGCAGATAAGCCTGATGGCGTGCTTTCAGATCTTAGGCACTTAAACTAATCTCTTCGTTTACAATTAAATGAAACAAATCGTTTGACTGCTCACGCAGTATTGGCCGCCCTCCTGTCGCAAGGTTGGGTCCGTCCGTTTTTTTTTACAACAATTATTGGAAAGTTAACGAAACACTTAAATTAATAACGGAAGAGAAATTATTTAGATTGCAGGGAATCGTTTGTCACAGAAAGACTAACATATCCCTGCCTGTTGTTCAGTATATTCTCATTTTTTTAAAAATAACTTTTTCTTGTGTTCGTAGGCCAGGGACCAAAGGAAGCAAACACTTTTAGAAGCAGCAGATAAAACTCTGCAGACCTAAATCATTTTTAATTACTTCTCACTTGAGGTTGGTACACAATAGAGAAAGCCGATTTAATACATTTTCGAATCGGAATCGAGAAACTTCATTTTAACAGTGGTCCGATCATGGTCCGTGACGGCAATTCGTCATTTTCTTCCCATTTGGTCCTCTAACAAAATTGGCCTTTCTAGTTTCACAGGCTCTCGGGGTTGTCTCCTTTTATCAGGCTGTCAACAACCCAAACGCGGTTGAGAACTCGTTAGGTCATGTTAGCCATATCACAGCAGGACGAGAGACTTACATTACTTCACAGCCAAAATCAAATATATATAATATTTGCATTTATATAGAATGATATATATAGATTTATGAACATTCGCGTGGTCTCGCCGAGGAAATGAAAAAGTCTTGCCAACGCTCTTGAGGAACCCCAGCGGCAGCAAAGCTTCACAAGGGCCAAAACAATCTTGGAACGGGTAAAGTAAGATCATTTTGAGCGTCATTGCCGCTGGGAACTGGTTTACACAGCACGTCCGAACGCAAATACAAAGGGCACAGCCGTCAAGCTATGGTTCATTCCGGCAGTCTGCTTGGTCCAAATTGCGCATCGCGCGTCGGCAAGACACTTTTCTTTGAGAAGGCACTGTGCCATGGCGTGGCGGCCGGGCCGGGCAGCCTCACGACTCCATGGTGGCCATGAGACCGTGGAACGCCAAGCCGTGCTGCATGCCGGACTGCAGGGTCGCCTGCGCCTGGCCGTGCGCCTGACTGCAGCTGTAGGGCTGCAGGCCCTGCAGGCTGTGTTGGAGCTGCAGGCTGACCCCCGCCCCCAGCCCCGCCCCCAGGCCCGCCCCCAGCCCCGCCGCCGCCGCGCCGCCAGACAGCCCCGCGGCTAGCGAGTCGTCGGCCACCATGAGCCCCCCGAAGTAAGGCGCGATGTTTTCCCTGTCGTGGCCGGTGTGTGGGCCGCACTGCGTGTAGCGCCTGCTGCAGTAGTCGGCGCGCAGGGCGTCCTCGCAGTGCGGAGACGCGTTGGCGCAGGGGGCGCTGGCCAGCGGTACGCGGGGCTTGGAGCGCAGGTACACCTCGTCCTTGAAGTCCTCCAGGGTGTTGGTGGGGTCGGCCAGCGCGCGCGCCTCGTCGTCCGCGTCCAGCCGGTCCAGCCGGGGCCGCTTGGCCGGCGATGCGGCGCGGGGCGGCGAGGCCGACGCGGACCGCTTGTCGTCGTCGCGGGCCTCGTCGTCGTCGATGGAGGTGATCATGCGCGGCGTGGGCGGCATGTAGAACTGGCTCAGCACGTCCTCCAGCTCCTCCAGGACCTGGCTCGGCGTGGCGTGGCTCGGCGTGGCGGCCTCGGCGGCTACCATCGTCATGGCGGCCGGCTCCTCGTCGCGCAGCGGCGTCACCGCCGCGTCCACGAACATGGCCTCGGTGACGGCGCTGGCCGCGGCGCTGACGGGGTTGCGCGCCTCGCGCTGCTCGCGCTGCAGGCGGCGCACCGTGTTGTTGATGAGCACGGAGCGGCGCAGCGCCGACTCGGGGTCCTCGATGCGCCGCAGTTTGTTGACGCTCAGCTTGAGCATGCGTCGCCGCTCCTCCTTGAGGCGGTACTTGGCCGAGATCATGGTGGGCCTCGCCGACCTCTCCACGGTCACGGCCTCCTTCATCTGCAAACAAAAGGCAAACACTCGAGTCAGCTCGCTGCATGCGATAAAGTACACATCAAGGTTACATCACGGCCGCGCCCGGACGGACGGTCTGTCGGTCCGGGCCTCCGACAAGACAGAGGCCGTCCACGTGTATCGCGCGTTGCTCTAACCCTTTCGCGGCACCCCGCCTGACCTGCCCAAGACTCTGGTGTAGCTTCCGGTAGGAAAAATCTACCCTTATTTGTTTTCCACCACTTTCACGATGCGACACCCTGATGACGACGCCGACCTCAAGCGACCTAGCGCGCAAGTGCGACCACCGGCAACAACCCGGCGGGATCACAGCAGCAAGGCGACGCCGCGCAAGGCGCTGAGCAACAACAACAACAAGCCAATAATCCAGCGTGCCGGTCAAGCAGGCAAGCTAACCTTTTCCCAGCGAGGAGGGCGACAATGAGCGAGCAGTGCGACGTGCTCCCCGGCAGCTGCCATGACTAAATGGACTCGCATCGCGGCGGTCCCGACACCCTCGCGGCTCCCTGTCACTTCGTTATCTCCGGCCGGGCGGTGGGGGGCGCGCTATCACGCACCACGCAATAAATAAGTCGGCGTCGTCACAGCGTCGTGTCACACTGCGCCCCGCCAGGGTGACGTCACGACGCCGCGACGAGCGCCGCCGTCTCTCTCGCACTCCCACGGGACGCGCCACGAGTGTGACAGAGACAGAGCGACGACAGCCTGCAGGTGCTGCGGGGAGCGGCGCGGCCCGCCGCGCAGTGGGCCAAACTCGAGACGCGTTTTGAGCTCGTTCGAAGAGTGTCCATTGGTGAGGTCACACGTTCGGTTCGAGTCCTGTTTAGCGACTCTGGACCTCAAAACACGTCCGGGATCTTGACCGCCGCTCCTACGGCCCATCGTGCGTCGTGGCGGTGTAATGAAATGAAGCTGAAGCGCGTGCCGCCCCGCTGTAATGCGGCTAGAACACTGTGATCGCGCTACTGCCCGATTACTGCGCATGCAAAGCGGCAAGGCCCACCCTCGTGCCCACTGTGCGGGCCCCGTGGGAATTTCCGCGTGCGGAAACTAACCGCTGGTTGTCCGCGCCGCTGCCGGACACCCCGTCCAGCGCAACCACATTGTTTTCGAGTGCGCGCGCACCGCCGCCCGCCCCGCCAGCAGCGACCACCGCGCGCCGTTTTCCCAATACGAAAGTGAATCGGGAGCTCTTTTAGCGTGCGTCGTGGCCGCGCCGGGGGCCCCCCTGCCCCCGTGCAGTCACGCAAGAACTTATAACGCTGTCCTATCGACCTGTGTCCCGGCCGTCGCGGAGTGCCGCCGGAAAGGGGCGACGCGCGCGCGGTAGTATCAATCCCAAAGCTATCCGCCCACATGCAGGCCGACGGCCACCACGACGGCGAGTCGACCCGCCGCCGCGGCCCCCGAACTCCGGCGGAAACTCCTTGGGAGGGATATCAAGCCATCACGACAACAAAATAGACCGTGTGCCTCCTGTCTGCCTGTCTGAGTGCGCCCGCCACGGAACGCCCGCCACGGAACGCCCGCCACGGAACGCCTACTACGGGCCCCGGCCGGGGTAGGAGGCGGGAAACGCGACGCAAGCTTGCCACTCCCCAAACAATCAGCAAGGCGTGGACTGGCGAGGGGTGGCGGTGGGGCGGCAGCAGTAGGTCGTCACCCTCTCCCTGCTCCTCACCGTGGCACCGCAGGGCGGGGCGGGGTGAGGTTGGGGTTCGTACAAAAGGGGCTCGATGAATTAGAGGTCGGTCGCTCAGTTGGTTTTGGTTTGACGTGAGAGCGAGAGGGCGAGAGGGAACCGGGGGGGGGGGGGGGGGAAGCGAGCTGAAAGGACGGCGCGCACACAACAAACGCGCTTGAGTGATGCCAAAAGGCTCCTTATACGCATCCACCCCGCTCTCGCAAACAAGAAGTGCGCGCGCACACACACACGTGCACAAAATCCTTGTTGTTTTAAACACGAAATGGAGTTTCATTGGCCCCGCTAGCCTCGCTGCCTCGCTCCGCGGACGCTGCGAGGCAACGCCGCCACCGCAGTGGTGGAGGCCGCCGTGTGCTCGTCCGATGTAATTGAGCCAGCAAGGCAGGCAGCCAGCCAGCCAGCCGGCCGGCCGGTGAAATCACTTCGCCGAGCCACCACCGCCCGGCGGCTTGACCGGGAAAGCGCTTTACCCTAGCGCGGCCTGGCGCGGCGCATCGGTGGGAAACGCTTCAGTAATGATAAGGGGAGGCGGTGGAGGGGGGAGTGACCCACCCGCATATTCAGCGCACGCGTGGAGGAGCGTCGCGGTGGGGCCAGCCCGGGCCAGCCCCCTCCCCCAGGCGCCGCCACCGCCGACTGAGCGCGCACGCCGCACGGCCAGGACACGTAAGGACGGGGGCATCAGTGGGACACTTCCCCTGTTACACTTTCCCATGGCGCTGATGAGTCCGCGCGGCAGTGGCACAGCGGCGGGGCAGCCGCACCGACTAGCCCACTGCGCAGCTGCAGGTGACACCTGTTCTCGCGCCTGTCGCGTGGAAAACCGGAGACAGGGAGGGGGGAACCATCCACGTTCCAGGCTTCCAGGCCACGCGCGGCGTCGTCGTCCTCCCGCAGCCGGATTCAGAGCAGAGTCTCTGTCTCTCTCGCACCCCTTCCGGACACCCCGAGAGGGCGAGAGAGACAAAGCACGTAGCCCCGCGAGCGTGATAAAAGCGGCCAGGATGCGCTGCTCGGAGACGCGGCGGCTGTTCTAATCACCGCCGAGCGCTGGAGGCTGCAGGGCGAGGAGGAGGGGAGGGGAAGTCAAATAAACTGCAATGCCGCGCAGCCCCGGCAGCCGCAGCCATAATGTCGTGCGAAAGATGCCTCATTCATCCCTCAGCGAGGGAGGGGAGGGGAGGGGAAAAGGAGAGAGGGGAAGTGCCGCCACCACGCGCACCCGCGGCGACCTGATTCACACACACTGCACCGCTGCACCGTGACACCCAAGGCCGGCCGTCTGGTGTTTAAATCGAACGCCGGCGACGACCTGCGTTTAATTTGATTCTATCATTTTAATCGCCGACCTCCTCCTGTCTTCGGCTGGCCGACCGGCCGGTCGGTCGATTGCGCGCGCGCGCACACACATACAAAACACACACACACACACACAGTGAAGTGCGTGATGCATGCCGTGCGCCGCAACACGCCGTCGCCGCGAGCGATTGGGGGCCGGCCGGCAGGATGTGGAGGGGGGAGGGGGGGGGGAGTACCGACGCGTAGCCGGGTAGCTGGTAGGTGACCGCCGCCTCGGCACGCCCTGCGCGCCCTGTGGCTGCCTATGCAAACGGCAGCACCACCGCGACGGAGCGGCGCGCCGTGCCACGCCTGAGCGGAGCGCGCCAGCGCGCCGCCTCCGTGCGCATGGGAGCGGGCAAGCGGGCTGATACCGGGGCACTTGACTTGACCCTCGCCAGCCACTACCGCAGCCGCCGTCCAGTCCACTTGGCTCCGCGGACGGCGGCGAGGAAGGTGCAGCCTACCTGTTGGAGGGGGAGGGGGGAGGGGGGAGCCGGGTGGCGTCCGGTCAGGAACCTGATGTCAGAGGGGAGCTCGGCGTGCACGGCGTGCCGCAGCATGGAAAGGTTTCACCAGCGCCGCGGACGGCGCGGCGGACAGACAATGAACTAGCAAGCACAGTGCCGCGGTGAGATGGCGATGACGCGGAGGACATGGGGGACGGCGACGCACTTGCGGAGGGCGGGGCGGCGGCAGCCTCCGCCTGGAATGCAGTTGTTGGCCGCAGGGCCGCGAGGTGCGGACGCTGCGGACGGCGGGGACGGCGACCTGCGCCTTGTTGCTCTTGCTGGCCGATAACATCTCCGGGCAGGCAGGAGAAGAGGTACCTGCCATGCCCTGGCCAGCCATGCCAGGCGGTACAGTTCGCGTCCGGCCGGCCGCAGGCCATGCCGCGCGGCCCTACGCGGCCCCCCTGGGGGCGGGGAAGGGGCAGGCTGCGCATAACTGCACGCTGCGGCGGTGGTTGTCTCGGCGCTCTGCTTCGCGGTGATGCCTTCCTTTATACTTGGCGCGCTGCTCCGGCTGCTCCCCGCGGTGCGGCCGCCACGTCGCCCGCTGCAGCAGGCTGCCCAGTCTCTCCACGGGACGTCCCGGCGGGTGCGAGAGAGACAGAGCGGCGAAGGAGGGACAGTTGGAAATCAGGGCCCTGCTCTCCGTCTTCCCCGCGATGCGATGGCGGTGAGGTGTCCGCGTCGTCCGCTGGCTCGCGAGTGCAAGTGCAAGCCGCCGCGGAGTGTGACGTCGCGCTGATGGCGGCGGCGGCGGCTCGAGGCCCGGCCGCGCCACGCCGCCTGCAGGCCAGGCAGCCCGGTCTTTTCCTTTCTACTCCTCTGTGCCAAGGTTGAGGTTGTTGCGCTGTTCGCGGTTGCCCGCGTTCGGTTCGCGGTGGCCGCGGCGCCGCGCGCTGCCCCACCACCGTCACCACCACCACCGCCGCCAGCCGGCCGACGTAGCGCCGCGCGGCTGGTTTGGCGGCGAGCCTTGCCGCCTCGCCGCTTGGCGTCGCAACGAACGGGCCAAGCCGGTCGCCCTACTGCCTGCCGCACCGCCTCGGCTCGACTCGGCTCGGTCCGGCTCGGCTAGGCTTCGGCCCCTGATGAAACGGCCGGCAAGAAAGGGAACCGGAAACAAGGCGCGCGCATTGGCGAGGCGGATCGCGACCTTCCCCGCGCAGCCAGTCAGACACCAAGTCTGAATTTGAGGTCGCTGCACCGCGCAGCGCATACTGTGGGCCAGAGGACCGTCGAGGCGGCCAAAATTCGAGACGCGTTTCGAGCTCCAGAGTCGCTAAATAGTACTCGAACCGAAGGTGTCACCCCACCTAATGGATTCCTCATTTGAAGAGCAATCCATTGGTGGGGTCACGCGTTCGATTCGAGTCCCATTTTGCGACTCTGGAGCTCGAAACGCGTCTAGAATCTTGACCGCTTCGACGGTCTTCTGACCCACTGGGCAGCGGCCAGCCTTAAGGTCGGAATTCTGTTAATTTGCCGGCCGTCACGTGACATCCGCGGCGTGACGGGGCGCGGCGTCGTGGGACGCGGCGTAGCCACGCGGTCCGCCGCCGGCCCATCAAGCGCCCCCCGCTGGCGGCGCACAGTGCGGCGCACAGGCCGCACCGCCGCCCCCCACCCGCCAGGTAATTCTCGCTGATGCTTGTCGTTACCTTTCCTCTGCTCGGCCGCTCG
Source organism: Stenchaetothrips biformis (assembly GCA_030522485.1). NCBI lineage: Eukaryota > Metazoa > Arthropoda > Insecta > Thysanoptera > Thripidae > Stenchaetothrips > Stenchaetothrips biformis. Next base: position 16,276,862 of record CM060092.1, on the reverse strand, counting down.
GCCGCTCGGCCCGCGGAACACAACCAAAGAGTACCGGCACCGGCACCTCTCCCTGCCGTCGCTCTCCGTCGCCGCCCTGCCCCGCCCTGCCCCGCCCTGCCCCCCGCGGCCCTTGAGCCCTTCCAGGGCGGCTAATAGAGGCCGGTGAACTCCAACCCGGCGGTCCTGGAGCTCGGCAAGATGGGCCAACTCCGACACCGGCGGCGCGGCGCAAACTTTGCGTGGCCGTTTATCGGCGTGGAGCCGGCGGACCTCAAAATCGAGGACGCGCGGCGCGCGGGGCTCCGGTGGGCGGGACGGACGGGGCGCACTCCGTTATCTCTCTCAGGCCGGGGCGGCCCGCTGCTGTGCCGGCTGACCCGGTGGAACAATCGCGAAGCATCACACGGGCGCGACCACCCCGTCAAAAAGTGATGAGCGCCGACGCCGACCTCCAAGACTGGGCGGCGTGCGACCCCCGCTTACGTCCCTCGGCGCCGACGGCCCCCTTATCCACCTTGCCTTCCCCCTCCCCCCCCCTCCGGCGGCCCTACGTGACCCTCAGCCCCTTGCTCTGCGGCCCTCGGCGACGCCCTCGGCAAGTGTACGGCCGGGAGGGAGAGAGAGAGAGAGAGAGAGAGGGGGGGGGGAGGACGCCCTGCAATACCGAGATGGAATGGGGCAAATTCGGTGAGCGCGGCGAGCGAGCGTCGGCGTCAGCCGGTTGGTCGGGACGGGTCGGATAGGGTCGCGAGAAAGGCGTCCTACCAGCTGATTCCAAACACTGCTTTCTTCTCTCTCTCTCTCTCTCTCTCTCTCTCTCTCTCTCTCTCTCTCTCTCTCTCTCTCTCTCTCTCTCTCTCTCTCTCGTTGGCGCGAGTGAGACAGAGCGACGAGGCTGCTGGCGGCGCGTGTTCCGGGTGCATCGGCGGCCACCTTCACTTTACTGGGGCCGCGCGTGGCGGCAGAGGCGGCGCGTTGCGTAAGCGGGATGCGCGACGCGAGCCGGCACACGCCGGGACTCCTCGGCGGACGCGTCAGGACACGCTGGGACACGCGTAGCCACAATTCTCGTAATACTATTTACTCCCGAGGCAAACTCAGCGTGAAAGTGACCCGGCGGTGGATCCTTGACACCGCAGGGCCCGACCGCCGGAGCCGTAGGGCTTTCCTCCTGGGTCGAAGACGCCCTCGACTCGACCGCCCCGCCCCGCCAGGCCGTCTCCGTCGTCGTAGTTCGGTGTTGTTGGTCGGGACGGACGGATCGGATTCCTTCAATCGCTACACAGCAAAAGGCCCCCGACGCGCTGCCCCCCCACCCCGCCGCCGATCTCCTTCGCCAACCTTCAACAGTGCGACGCACGGCCGGCGGCGCGGAGGTCGCTTGCTTGGCTTGGCGGGGCGGCCGGCCGCGCCGTGCCGCCGTGCCCTGGCTCGACGCAGTGGGGGCACCGCGGCACGCCGGGCTGCCCCGCACCCCCTCCGCCGCCCGACCTTCTTTTCCACGATCGTATCGTCAATTTCGCGTCCGCGCGCGGCGCTTCCCGCGGTCGCCAGTCGAGCGATTCCGAAGGGACCGTTCCGTCGCCCTGTCTCTCTCGCACTCATGGGGCGTCCCGCGGGATGCGAGAGGGCCAGAGCGACGCGGCGCTCGGCCGAGTGGACGGACCGACCGCCCGACCGCGGGCGCACGCCAGGACGCCGCGCTGCAGCCGGGCGTTGTCGATCGAAGAGGCAAAGGACGCCTTAATAAAGTTAAGCCAACCTGGCCGCCCTTAACGATGTGCCTAACGACCGTGCTTAATGGCTTACGGATGGCCGAAAGCAGCGAGAACCTGCTCGCCTCGCCTCCTGCTTTCCCGCTTTTCCGGCCGACTTTTATTTTTTTTTCCTCGTTTTGTTGTATTTTCAGGCAGCGAGAGGCGCCGCCACCTCCAGCACGGCGGCGGCGCGGCGGCGGCAGGAGGGGTCGTTGGCTCGGCGGCTACAAGTGTTGCTCCGCAGCTCCGCGCGGAGTGTTATCACGCGGACGAGATTCGTGACCGCGATAAGCGCGATAAACAAAACAACAGCACGACCGCCATGCACATAAGCAGGGCCGGCAGCGCCAGCGTCGCGGCAGCGCGTCACTCGAGTCTCCGTCTGTCTGTCCGTCTGTTCGCGCGTCTATCTCGCGCGGCTACATCCCTTCACACACGCACACTACACACAAACGCAATCAGATCTGTTCCAATGACGGAGCGGCGCCGCGGCGGCCTCCGCACTGTGCCATCGGAATGTTGGGTCTGCTACTACGCCACTGCCGCGCCGGAAGGCGAGGGGGCTCAGCAATGCAACACCCACTCGCAGGGCGCGGCCGCCGCGTGGCTCGTAGGTGCAGGCAACCCCCTCGGTGCCGCCACCACGGAACAGCGCTCGCTCTGTCTCTGTCGCACTCACAGGGCATTCCGAGGCGTGGTTCAGAGTCGTCAGTTTTCGCTGCGCATGGAAGTCACTCCTCGGCAGCTCGTTACGCGCGGGGGGGTAAGACAGAGAGAGAGAGAGAGAGAGAGAGAGAGAGAGAGAGAGAGAGAGAGAGAGAGAGAGAGAGAGAGAGAGAGAGAGAGAGAGAGAGAGAGAGAGAGAGAGAGAGAGAGAGAGAGAGAGAGAGAGAGAGAGAGAGAGAGAGAGAGAGAGAGAGAGAGAGAGAGAATCGTCGCCGCGTCGTTCGTCACGGCCGCGATGATAACAGTGCAGTCAAGCCCGGCGGCACTCTGGGGCTGAAACCTGAAACGCATCCCGTTGGCTTTGGCTCGCTCCATCCGCCCCCTCCTTTCCCCGCGGGTTGAGCCACACCACTCCGTCCTTGTATTCTTCATCATTTCCTAATTGTCCGGAGCAGGAAACAAGGGGCCCGCGACGCGGCGACGCGGCGACGCCCACACAACGCGGTCCGGCTTGACTACTGCACGGTTCTTTCGCGCTCCCACCTCCCCCTTATCTCTTTTGTGAGCAAAAGGAGAAGAGGGGGAGGGGGGGGGGTGCTATGCCCCTTGTTTGGTGGGGCCCACCGTCTTTGGCATTAGAGTGGTATAACGAGAAAGAGGCCAAAGAGGAAAATACTGTACAAGGGAAATAAACGGGCGCGAGCCCTGCCGCGGCGGCGGCGGCAGGCCCAGCAGGCAGGAAGAAGAGGGGGAGGGGGAGGGGAAAGGGATTTCGCCGTGGCGCGCGTGTAAGAAGGTAAGGGCCCCAGTGTGTGCGTACAGTAGATTTTGTGAGGCGACGCCGCGGCTGGGCTCGTTATTCCTCATGAGGTGTACGTGTCTGTAATGCCACTGTCCTCCGGCCAGGCGGATGCGCCCCAAGGAAGTGCACCGCGGCGAAGAAAAGCATTCCCCGCTGACGCACAGTGGGTCAGAAGACCGTCGACGCGGCCAAACTTCTATAGACGCGTTTTGAGTCCCAGAGTCGCTAAATGGGACTCGAACGGAACGTGTGACCCCCACCGATGGATTCCTCTCCGAACGAGGAATCCATTGATGGGGTCGCAACGTCCGGTCGAGTCCCATTTAGCGACTCTGGAGCTCAAAATGCATCGAGAGTTTCGGTCGCCTGAACGGTCTTCTGACTCACTGTGCGCCGTGCCGCCCCGCCCCGCCCGCCGCCGCGCGTCCGCGGACGGGGCCACCGCGACCGCGAGCCGCGACGCGACCGACGCGCGTGTGCCAACGCTGCAGCGGCGAAACAAAAGTGAAGGCGACGACCGAAATACAACCGCGCGTTTAAATACGTACGTATAGTACAGCCACGCGCTCGGCAGCGCAGCGTGTAGCGCAACGCCGCGCGGCGCCTCGCCGCGATGGGCCTGGACGGCGTCCTTGGAAGGCCGTGAGTGCGGTATGACGGACGCCGCAGAGACGGTGGGTGGCTATGCATCGGACGGTGTGGGTGCAAAGCGCTGGACTCAGGCCCTCCGGCCGAATGAAGCAGCAAGCAGGCGCAGCGCAGAGCCGCACCGCACAGCTGTGCAACGCCAAGCGGCCGGCAAGCCGACGGCAAGCAATGAATTATTTTAGGACACGCGATGCCGCGGCGCGGCGCGGCGCTGGTGGAGGACCACGGAGGACCCGCAGAGGGGCGTGGCGTGTGCACGCGTCAATGTGTGTGTGTGTGTGTGTGTGTGTGTGTGTGTGTGTGTGTGTGTGTGCGCGCGCGTGTGTGTAGCTGCCACGCAGCGCCACACGGTGGCGTCGCTCGCCCAAGGAAGTTTTTGTCGGCCTACAGTAGTGCGGCGCTACTCCACTGGATCGGCGGCGTTGGCGCCGTTGGTTACGGCATCGCTTTCAATTCTTGGCCGCACCATACAGCGGCGGCATGCCGTGCAGGACGGCCGCGAAGCAAGTCATGCGCCACGCTCTGTCTGTCCGTCTCCGTCACACTCACAGGGCGACCCCGCCTGGGAGCGAGAGAGGCAGAGTAACCACAGTATTCGTATAAGCAGTCTGCAAGTGTGGCCGCGAGAAGAAGACTGCGGACGGAAAACATTCCGCACTGGCACGGTGTTCTTCGCGTTCTACGCGGCGCGGGGAGGGACTTCATTCGCCTGACGGCAGTGCGAGCAACAGCACTCTCTCTCTCACTCACTCTCTCTCTCTCCTCTCTCGCTCTCGCGGTTTCGGTTCGAAACGCCTCGCACTCCCCGGTTCAGGGGGAGGGGGGGGGGGAGTCCCGCGGCCGGGGAAGGCATCCTTTCCCTCTTACTTTTCGACTCGGCGCGGCGTCCGTCCGTCCGTCGGGCGGCCCGGCTCGACAGCTCGCCGTGCGGTGCGGCCCACTGCAATATGTACCGGCCTCGACTCGCGCCCAGAGGATTCCCCATGTAAACATGTTGATATGAACGCGCCGAGGCAAGCAGGCCAGCCCACTGGGCGACGTGTTTTTCGCGTGCAATAACCCTGTGGAGTAGCAGCCCCAGGCAGGCAGGCCGGGCCGTGGCCAGGCGACTCGTGTTTGCACAACAGGGCGTGCGGCCCGGCGATAGTCTAAGCCAGGGACGGCATAGGGCAGAACCCCGCCAAAACCTTTCTTTCCGGGCGGCCCGTGTGTGTTTGTGTGTGTGTGTGGGGGGGGCCTTAACCAGGGGGCGGCACACTTAATAGCCGCGCTAAACGGCTGCGCTACGCGTTGCTACGCGACGCTTAACGGCTTAACGGCCGCCTAATATGCTGTCCCTGCCCGCGTCCACTTTGTCCATCCGGGGTCCAGCTGCATTCCCTGCCTCGCCGCGCTGGAGTTTGCTGGAGCCGAGTGAAAGTGGCGCCGCCGCGGTGGGGCGCGGTGAGGCGGGGCGGGCGGCTCGCTGTGCTACATACCGCGGCGGAGTGGGCCCCCTCCAGCCCCGCCACGCAAGGAGGCGCCCTCCTCTTCTTCTTCTCCATCCGTCAGCCTCAACTAACCATCTCCGAGTCGTGACCAAAATCCTGATCGCGGAATGGCAGAATGGCTCCGCGGCGTGGCGCCGCTCGGCGCGGTGCTCGGCGTGGTGTGCTCGGCGCGGTGCTCGGCGCGGTGCTCGGCGCGGTGCTCGGCTCGGCCGGGGTGGGGCCCAAATGGACATCAGCGTCGCCGCCAAACGGTCCCCCTCCCCTCCCCCGAGTGTCTTGACAAGCTGTTGGCCCGTTGGTCGAAGGATGCCATCCCGTTGCTGCCCCACAAGCAGCGCCTCTGTCGCCGCCGTGCTGTCGCGCTTTTCGGAAAGACTTGGAAGAGTTGCGCAGCGATCTGCCGGATCTCGTTTATTCGCCAAATAACAGCAAAACGCGCTGATCAAGATTGAGGCGACTGCACGCCGCTGCCGTGCCGCGCCGCCTGGGGACATTCATGTCATCAAAATGTTAATCGGTCGGCCGCGCCGCGCCACTCCGTGATCGGCTGGCTGGGGGAGGGGCGCCGCGGCGACGCCGAGCTGCCGGCGACCTGTCACGACGCCCATCGGCTCGGCACGGATCGGCTCAGCAGGCCGGCAGGCCGGCGGTTATGGCAATGAGATGCATATCGGCAAGTGCGATGTCACAGTACTACGTCATCACCAATGTGTATGTTGGCGTATGTGTGTGTGCGCGCGCGCCCAAGAGTGTGTGTGTAATGTCCAGGCTGGCCTCCCTTCCCTCACACAAACCAGTCCGCCTGTGCAGACACGGTGGCCTTGGGGGCCCACCTCCACCCCCACCTCCACCTTCGCCCCACCGGGTCCAGCACAGAGAGGACGGCGAACGCAGAATTTGGTACTTGGATTATTTAGCAGGCTCTGACCCTATAGGGCGCGGCACCCCTTGGTGGGCCACGCCAGGGAGCCGAGGAGGCCATGTAGGCCATGGATGCCATGGAGGTCGCCAGGGCGCTGACGCGGTCTTGGCGAGGGACTGGCTGCGGCGCTCATGACTTGACTTGCCCGGCGACAAAAGAAGCGAGAAAAACCGGGCCAGAGATAACCAGGCGATTAGGCGCGTCTGCGGAGTGGGGCGGGGTGGGGCAGTCTATAAACGTCACTGTGTCGCCGGGCTGCCGCTGAAGACCAACACCCCGACCGCCACGGCCACCGGTGCAGCTTTTGGCCGCCTTTCGGCTCTTGCTTTTGTTTCGCGACCGCCTCTCCGCGTGCGCCGCCGCGTGAGCGGCCGGCCTGGCCCGGCCCATCCGAGAGTCGAGTGGTCGGCGAGCAGCTGACGGCGAGGACCAGCGGGGCGTGGTCGGCGTTGACGGCGGGGCCGCCGGGGCGTCGCCGCATTTCGCTACATCGGCCGAACCGTCCCACTGCGCACACGCGCCGCGAGCGACGAGCGCGGCTCCGCGACAAGCAGCGACGCGTTTGCGCAACCTAGGCGGTGCGGAAATCAAGTACACTACTGCCACCGCTGATGCGCCACGCGCCACGCCAATCGGCCGGCCCGGGTTCGACTCCTGGTGGCGGCCGCGTTGGGGGTCACTGGGTTAGCCTCCGTCGGGAGGGCCCCCCTTTCCGCACCAGGCTGCCGGGGTGGCGGCGGCAGCGGCGGCCTGGCGGGCATCACCTTGGGAGTGTAAACGGTTATGGAATCTTGTTGCGCCCGGGGAGTGGAGGCCGAGGCCGGTGGAAGGGGGGCCGCGAATCGGGTGGTGCTGCTCAACAACAACAACAACAACAACAACAACAAGCATCGCAGGGAAAACCGATAATTTGCCGCTCCTCCGCGGGGAGGCTGCCGCAGCGATTTCCAATGGCGAACCAAGACTTTTCAATGAGGAAAAGCAGCCAGTAATGAAGGTGGCGTGGCGCGCCGGTGAGGAGGGCTCCACGACCCACCTGCAAAGGACATGGGATCCTGGTACCCGGGTTACAGCAGAGTCCGTCACCTCCGGCTGAGTTTTTCGGTCCAACCGTCTTTACCGTTTAACTAAGGGAAGTATAGTGAGCGAACCGATTGAAGGTCTCAGTTCAAAGTACAATCATCGGCTCGCTTACTATACCCCACCAAATCGAACGGTGTGGACGGACGCTATAAGCCTGAAAACCCTGATCGGAGCCGACGGATGGATTCTCTCTGCTGCAGTTGGAGCGCCGCGGTCGGGCAGGCCGGGCAGGCTAGGGCAGGCAGACCGCCGCAGCGCAGTGGGCCCACGAGGCCTATCGGAAGTGTTCCCGCCCCACCGTCCCCCGCGGAGGGAATCCCGGCGCACACACACACACACGCACACGCACACCGACTGGTTCAAGGTGTCGCGATGGCTGGCTGCATGGTGGCCGAGCCGAGTCGAGCCGGGACAGCCAAATGAGCGGCGCGGCGGGCCGAGCCGAGCCGGGCCGAGCCGGGCCGAGCGCAAGCCGAGCGGCGCTGCGGCCACCGGCCGTGGCGTGCCGCGCGTTATCGAGAAGCTGTCTGCGACCACGGCACTGGCTGCTCGGTGGCACTGGCGGGCAGCCTTCAGTGGCCAATGACCGTCCGCAGCCTGGCATTGCTCCGACGGCCTCGCAGAGTGCCTCGCAGCCTCGTCTGCAGTCAGAGTCGAGTTAGTGGGGGCCCCCCGCCCCCGCCCCCCAACGCCCCGCGAGTCCCACGAGCACCTCTGCCTTCTCCGAAGCAAGTCGACGAATCGAATCGGACGTCACAGCCTTCCTCCCGCTTATTTCCCCCTCCCCCCCCAATTACAATACGGAGCGGCGTGAGCATCGCAGCTTAAATAAATAATTAGTTTCGGTGTTGCCTCCCGGCCGCTCCATAAAGGGGCATTACTCGCAGCTCACAATCACAGCACGAAAAAAAAAAAAAAAAAAAAGGTTGACGCTAACGTCAAAGCAAATGTGGCGGACGAAACTTGTATCCATTTCGACTGCATTTAGGCTGCATTATTGCTGCATTGTTTCGACTACTATCAAGAGTCCAAGCTCGCTAATGTTTCATATCATTCACATCAGCTGCTGTTGTAGGAAGAGAGAAAGAGAAACGGCCCCCGCTGGAACTCCCGACCGGAGCCTCTCGGGGTCTTCAGCCGAGAAAACAACACGGTCAGCGGGGGGATCAAAACAAATCCGGGCTCGGGGTTTAGGGTCCGTCGGTCCGTCCGCGGCCGAGCGTTTCGTTACCTTTACAAATTGGGTCCATTTGTATGCGACTAGGCTGGCCTGAGGCTGGCAAATGCAACAACCACTTGGCAAACAGCGGAGCGGCCAAAACATGCGCTCCCGGATTTTCTTTAGTCTTCTCTGCGCGGCGGCGGCGCGGAGATACGGTTTGAGAGCAGCTCGGGCGGGAGGAGTGGGGGCGTGGCGGGGCGTGGCGGGGCGTGGCGTGGTGGGGCGTGGTGGGGCTCCGAGGAGTGACCTCCAAAACAGCCCCACACGGCCCCGCAGCACGGCGCGACCCGCGGCAGGCGCCGATTCGATAGTTTACTGCGACCACCTAGTTAACTGCTGCCCCCTCCCCTCTCACTCACACGCACAGGGGGAGGGAGGGAATGGCCGAGAGGCTACACACTTCCTCCACCGCCCTCTCCAGAACTACGGTTACAGACTCCAGACTATTTTGTGTATAAAGTAGGCGAGCCAAGCCGTGTGGGAGCTGCAGCGGAGGGAGGGGAGGGGGTAGCGGTTTACAGAACCCGTACACACACTCACATACACGAACGTTCTCTTCCCTCGCAGCGAAGGGTGGCCAAATGCGGGCAGCACAGGCGGCAGGCGGGGAGCAAAGCTTTGGAAAATGAAACTGCGCGACGACGACACGATCGCACCTCCTGTGCTCGCCCCGCCACGGCCCCGCCCCGCCACGGCCTCGCCACGGCCCCGCTCCGCCAGGGCCCCGCCGGGGCCCTACTGTCCCGACCGCGCGCGCGGCGTACTCACGTAACCGCAACTTTTTGACACTTTCTACTCGGTTCCACAGTGTTCCAGGGCGTTCCAGGATGGGCGCGGCGCGGCCCTGGAAACTCGCGTAAACGCCCCGCCTCGCCGTCCGAGCGAAAATGAAGCCCCAACCGCAGGGGACACACTAAGTGTGACGCCGGCGGAGCAGCGCCGAGGCGGCCGGCCTTGGACGGCCTTGGCTGCCACGCCGCCGGGCCGGTCCTGGAGTCCTGGACCAAGGGAACAGACTGTGCCTGCCCCGCCGCCACAGGGCCTGGGGCCTGGGTGGTTACCGAGCGCTGCTGAATCGCAAGGCTCGGATTTCGAGAGGAAGACACCCAGACCGGTCCGGCCTACACGCGACTCTTTGACTCCGCGACTCCCGACGGCGAGTGAAGGTGCATGCACACCGCTCGGCCGCTGGCCGGCTGAGCGGTGTCTCTGTCTCGCTCGCACCCTCACGGGCCGCGCCACGAGAGCGAGAGAGACAGAGCGAGCGTGGTCCGGCCCAGCCTTCGGGCGTCGCGCGCGTTGCGTCAGCGGCGGCAGTGCGGCGGCGAGAGGCCGACCGACATGCAGCAGGCCGAGCAGGCCGACCTGCCTGGCCCCCACCCCGGCAAAGCCAGTCAAGCACGCCGGTGATCTACTTGGAGCGCGCCAGGGCGGGGAACAGGACGGTGGGTCAAAGCAGGGCGCAAGGCACTAGGCGCGTTTCCTCCGTCGACTCCATTCAGCTTCGAGTGTCAACTCGCAGATCAACTCGCTGGCCGAGTGTCCATCTCCATTGTCGCCTCGGGACGATGCAAGCAAGGAAGCCGACGAGAGAGAGAGAGAGAGAGAGAGAGAGAGAGAGAGAGAGAGAGAGAGAGAGAGAGAGAGAGAGAGAGAGAGAGAGAGAGAGAGAGAGAGAGAGAGGGAGGGGGGGGGGGCGAGCACACAACGGAAGGATAAAGGTGTGGGGCGGACTGCATTTGAGATTCAAACTGAATCCCCGGCCGCGAGCGCGCGAGCACGTCTGCCCCATTTGAATACTACATCCTCCGCCAATAACCCGGGGCCCTGGGGCGCCCTGCGAGAGCCACGTGACAAGCACAGGTGAGGCGGCACCTACCTTCCTCGCTGGAGCGCCACCGCCACGCCGGCGCCAAACTGACCCCGAAACCTCGGCCCGCCTCGGCCGGCCGTGATAAGCCACGTCTCTTTAATTCGGGACTTTTAAACTTAACCAAAGAGACGCTCCAAAGGGGCGGGCAAAGGGGCGGGCGAGGGGAGGGGCTCAGCACTTTCTTGCCATGCCGCCCCTACAGTCAGTCCCGCACCCCCGCCCCCGCCGCCTGCCCCTAAATGTAGGCCAGCCCGGAGGGCGCGGCGTGCGGAGGCACGCGGTGGAGGGGGTCATGGCCGGGACGCGGGCTGTCAATGAGGTTGTCGGGGTTGACCGTGCGCCCCGGCGGCGCGCCGTCGGCGTGCCCAGGTAGGTGACGCATTGTGAAGATGCTGGCACCTGCCCGCCCCCCTTCCCCGGACCCGCCAGACAGTGTCTTCCTCGCACACGCTCCGTCCGTAGCGCTGCCTAGCGGCTCGCCACGGCACGGGCAGAGGAGGCGGCGGCGGATCGGATGAAAGAGAAAACAAGCAGCGATTCAGCAGCCCGGCGTAGCCTGTGGCGTAGCCGAAATTCGACCAGAATGTTACTGGATCGCTTGACGCGGCCTCGGCGCCAGATCGCGGCGTCGCGGCGGGGGGGGGGGGGGGGAGGGTGACGGCGTGGGCGGGGACCAGGGCCAATTACACAGAGACATGAATAGCAAGTCGTCGAAGGGCACACCTCCGAGAGTGGCTGGGAGCAACGGCGGACGTGCGGCGCTCGGCTTGTTTTTGAAAACACGGACGGGTCACTGAAAATCAGCAGGTCCTTGGCAGGACGCGGCCTCCTTGGCGGCGCGTCGGCTCGAATTATATCCAGCAGCGAGAACCAGCCACCCAGCCAGCAGGCAGCCGGCGGGCAGCCAACAGGCAGCCAGCCTCAGAGCATTTAGCCCTCCCCGCCGCCTCCCTCTCCCCCCCCCTCTCTCTCTCTTCCCTCCTCCCCCGCCTCGCTCTCTCACTCACTGGTCCAGGACACAACGCGACCCTGACGAATGGACCCCATCGCTGCGACGCCTATTGGGCGCTGCACAACGACCTGCAAGCACGCCGTGGTCCCCTCGGCCCGCGTCGCCCCGCTTGCCCCCACAAATATGTGGTGTGCTACAACGGAGATGTTTTACGACCCGCCTGCCTCGCTCGCCTCCCCTCCTCCTCCTCCTCCCCCTCTCGGGCTCCTCGTCGTGTAATCGATGGCCGATGAGGGCGACGACGCCGCGCACTCTTTCGAGTGACAAACCAAAGCGCGGCGGCGCCTGCTGGACGTCGTCGGCGTCGCCCCGCCAGACCGCCACAGAGGCTGGCCGGTCGCACGGACGCCGCTTTGACGTCACTGTGTGTGTATGTGTGTGTGTGTGTGTGGCTGGTTGCACAAGTAAACGCGCGCGTCATTATCGCTGTTTCCATCTCGCTACACTCCCTCTTCCTCCGTCTCTCTTTCTCCGTTCTCCTCGTCAGACACACACTCTCTCTCTCTCTCTCTGTCTCTGTCTCTCTCTCTCTGTCTCTCTCTCTCTCTCTCTCTCTCTCTCTCTCTCTCTCTCTCTCTCTCTCTCTCTCTCTCTCTCTCTCTCTCTCTCTCTCTCTCTCTCTCTCTCTCTCTCTCTCTCGCGCGCGCGCGGCATCCTTCACAACAAAGAAGAAGCTCCGCTCGGCTCTCGTCCCCCCCCCGCCCCCCGCGGGCCGCCGCTGCCGCCGGTGCCCTCTGTGTGTGTTTGTGAGCGCCCTGCGTGCGTGTGACTCATTGGAATACCTCGGCGCGCACGGTATTGGAGGGCATAAGGCGCAGGAGGGACTCATCGTCAAGCAGGCGGCCGTCGTGGAGTTCTCACCGTCACGGCGAGGAGAAGGAGGAGAAGGAACAAGAAAATAGAGGCAAGCAGGGCTGGCCTGGCGTGCCCGGGTCGGAGACCACCGCGGTGGTCGGACGCACCAACACCGCGGTGGGAGCGTTCCACTTTCTGACTTGATTTCATTCAAACTCGCCGCCGCGCTCGCTTCGCGGCAGCGCTCTTTCCGCTCTCTTTCTGGCTCGCCGTTCTCTCTCACACCCTGCGCGCCGGGGCGGTGCTGCGCCCGGCCCCGTTCCGACACCCCCTGCGCCGTGCCGTCCTGCCGTCCGTCCTCCGGGAAGTTTCCAGCAAAGATTTCCGGTTGCGGGGGCCGCGCCCGGAGCCGCGCCCGGAGCCCCGCCCTGCTGGTGGTGCAGCAAGCGCGGCTCGATGCTGACGGCGTCCTGACAGCGCCGCGTTCGGCCTGGCCAACGGCCGATCAGGGCCGCCACCTTGTCAAGCCAAGGCTGCCATGAGGCTGCCGCGGCCCGGCGGCGCGGCGCGGCGCGACCAGGACCCACACGTGCCGCCGCGCCGCGGCTCAAGGATTCCCGGGGAATGAACCGGCCGGACGGATTCCAGGATCTGCTGCCGTCCTCCTGGAGCACATCCTGGAGTCCTGCGGGCTCACCGGCCCAGACCGCTACGTACTCCCAGGGCCCCAGATCGCAGATAAGCCCCGATGAGGGCGTGACGCGGCGACGCGGCGACAGGGGCACGCACGGTCACACATCACAACGTTGTTCCAAGGAGCCCGGCGCGGAGCCTCGACGCGGCACTTCCACTGCACTCACCGCGTCATTTCCCCGCACTGCTTGCGTCCCCAGGACGTTTGACGTTGGCGTTTTCGAGACTGCATCGGTCCGTGACGCAACCAGCCGGGCTGGGCAGGCGCTCGGCTCGGCGCCGCCACTTCCCTGCCTCTGTGCAAGGTCGCCCCGGAGACTGGCCGCGCCGCCGCAGTACTGTACTCCGCGTCGTACTACCAGTGCACGCGTCAGAGCCGTCGCACGACGACGCCCGAGTGGTATGCACTATCAAAACCCGTGACCCGACTATACCATGACGCCTCAACATAATCCAACATCATGGCTGAAAACAGACCCAAAAATAGATCAAATTCGGAGAATTTCGGCGAGTACGTTGTACTGTTTTTGACGCGCTTATACGGAAAGAGTGACCCGACGAGTGCCCACTCCCTCGCCCGGCGCCGGCATGCCGCGGCAGCGCCTGGAAATGGCTTGGATAAATACGGTGGCGTCACGGACAGCGACCAGCGGGCTTCGAACACGCCACCTGAGCCGGGGTCGAACTCCCGACTCGGGTTCCAGCCCGGGCGCGGCGAGGCAGCGCCTCCGGCCGGCGGTGCCGTCCGGTCCTGTCCGCCCCAACAAGTGAAACAATTGGCACCGCGGGCCGGCGTCCCTTATCAGATTACAGCACGTAACGCCGAGGCGCGGCGCCGCGCGGGCCAATAGGGAGCGGGGGAGGGGGTGCGTGCGCGTGGGGTAAGGGCATCAAGTGCACTTTGCCGATAACTTTCACGCCAAGTGGCCGAAATTAAGTAGGGCTGCGGATAGCGGAAATCTGGGAGCACACTTTGTTGTGTGTAACGGCCCCCACGAGGTGAGCAAACATTTTCCAGCATCCGCGAAACTTGAGCGCCACCCACACGGCCAACACCGCCACCGCCACGCATGGGGTCGAAATGGTAAAGCTTTGGTGGTGCTACAAAACAAGTATAACCAAGTCCCTCTCCGCCCCGCCCCGCCCATCCCGGCCTTGGAGCCCTTGCTTTGGTGGCGGGGCGCGCGGCGGTGGAGGGGGCGAGGGTGGGAGGGGCGCGCGGGGCGGCGGGGCGCAAGGGAGTTGACAATGAAATATGGACACAGCTCGCAGGAGAGTTCGGTCGATAAGAAACCGTCTACCAGTCTAGATGGAAGTAAAAGGGCATTGGGCTCCGGCGGGCGTCGATCTTCGGTCCCTCCGCGCCAATTGGGCGGGACCATCATAGCGGTATGTAACCCGTCACCCGGCCTACGCCCCCCCCCCTTCCCCCCGACTCTAATGGATCGTCCTGACCGGAGTCGATGTTGTGTCCAGAGAAAGCGAACGAACTCTAGGGGCGAGCGGCACGGCACGGCCAACGGCCAACGACTGGCTGGAGTCCTGGAGTCTGGAGGGGGGCGTCTGCCGGCCAAGCCTAATGCGTCCTTCAATTCCAGCTAATCGGTCGGCGCTGGAGGGGCCAGGCCGCGGCCGGTGTCAAGCCTTCCAGGACCTTCCCGGAGCCCAAAGAACCATGCAGGACTCTCCAGGACTTGTCACGGGATTGCTCCAGCGCGGCTCCAGCCATAGGCTCCAGCTGGCGCGCCAAACAAAGAGAGAGCAGCGCGGACAAAGGAGTTATGCCGAGCAGAGCGAGAGCGAACGAGCGGTGCGGGGGGAGGGGGCAAGGGGGCTCGCCCAGCACCACCGGCGGGGGGAAGTCAGAAGGAGGAGGGGGGGGGGTTAAAGCACCCCCGCACAAGGGAATGTGTATCATACGGGAACTATGCCAGCGGCGCCAACAACGGAATAAACATGCGAATCCGCGACCAAGGCCGGCGTGGGGCCCTACACCAGCCGTGGAGCAGGTGTCATCGCTTACCTTCGACTCGTTTGTCTGCGAGCTGTCAATGACGTCCAAGGCGGCAGGTAAATCCCATAAGTGTGTTGTCACTGCACTGGCACTGTTCGCGCATCGGCTGCACCTCCGCGACGGCCTGCACCGCGACGCTCGCACGCCACAGTGTGCCACACCACGACGACACCGCCACCTCCTCCTCCCTCTCTCGCCGGCTCGGCTCCTCGCGCACGGCTCGGCACGGCTCGACTCTGCTGTCGGGGAGCTCGACTCGACTCGGCTCGGCGGGAGTCGAGGCGAGGGCGACCGTCCGGCTCAACGAGCACTGACGCACTGAGGCAGCAGAGGCAGCGGCAGCAGGCGGCGGCGGTGTGGCGGCAGGCCAGGCGGGCCGCTTCGCCAGGCGGGCTGGGCCGCGAGCACCGAGCCCACTCGGCAGGCCAGGCAGGCCGCCAGGCGGGCCGCCCGGCAGGCACACTCCGCACCGCACTCTGCTAAGCTAAACAGTCTCTCTCGCTCGCTCGCTCGCTCCGCCCGCCCACCCCGCGCCCCGCGCGCCGTCTCTGTTGCTCCGCCTTGTCGCCCTTTAAACTTGGAATGCTCTCTCTTTCTTCTGTCGTCGCCGTCGTGGCCACCGCCGCCGCCGCGCTCCGTTCTTCTCGAGACGCGCGGCGACTAATCACGCTCGCGAGGAAATATCGAGTCGGAAAGTGAGGCAGCATGGAGGCAGGATTGCGGGCGGGGTTCGTGCTGACGGTTTTAATCAGATGTGTAAGCTGCGGCCAATCAGATGGCGCGGTGCACGCGACGCAATCAGATGATGGCGCACGCTATCTTGAACACGTGTTAAGACATTTCCAGCGGGCGATTGCGCATCTGGGACAAGAGGACAAATCGACGCGTCGTAATAGAATAATCCTAACTGTCAGTGCGGATCCAAGACAATTCGAACCGTATGGATCTGCCCTAACGGTTAGGATTGTCTTGGATCTGCACTGACAGTTAGGATTGGAGGCGTCGAAATTGAGGTGCCTCGCAGCATCTCACAGGTGCACGGTGGAGGTTTATTGAACTTCGGACTAAATTTGAAGAAACCTTTAGGGAAGTCTGGGTGTCACTTCGTAGTATAGCAATTCAATGCAAATACCAAAGCCTTGAAGAAAACATTCGCGAGCCAAAAGTTAAAAGCAAGCTTAGCAAATACGTGAGCAAACAACGAAAATCAAATAGAAATGGGCGGAGGCCCATCATCAGCATCTTCTATGTATACTTCACACCACTCGGTGAAAGCAGCCAGCAAGGCGCAAAGCCCAGATAAGCAGCTGCCTAGACTTCCGTAAAATTCCCTCGCGGTCTGTTCCAAGCACACACTGCGATTGCGGCCTCGCGGGCTGAGGGGCCCAACACACAGCGGCGTCCGCATTTTCCCAAAGCATTAGCCGGCCAATCAATCGCAGAATCGGACATGACTGGTTCTGTTCCTAATAAATGGCGTTATTTGATAATCAAGAGGGTGGCCGACCGGCCTCCACCCAAGCCGGCTCACCCCCTCCACCGGCCGCCGCCCCACCACCGCGCCCACCACGGCCTCCTCCATGCGCGCCGCGTGGAGCGCAGCGCCACGCTCCCCCACTCACCCCAGCGACAACAAGGAAGGCATTCGCTGTGCTTACAGTTCGCTTCCAATATCATCTGCTCCCGTCGCGCCGGAAGAGTGGGGCTCGGCCTAACGCTTACAGTGTACCCTACTCAGTGGAAGATTTAATTGTCCGGTGCCAATCCGTGCCGCGTCCATTCAGACGCCACGGTGTCACAGCGGCGATATCGGTCTTTATTTGGGTTACGCCCTGCGCACCGCGCCCCACCCCGCCCGCGGCCGTTCGCGGCCTGGCCGTTGTGAAACGCACCTTGCCGTCGAGGAATTCAGTTGTTGCAGCTCTAGATGCAGCGGCGGCTAGGCGGCGGAGTGGGGCCGCGCTGGGAAGGAGGGGGGGGGGGGCTGCGGGGGCTGCGGGGGCGGGCGGCAGCGCTGCTGATCGCCGCCGGAGCAGTGTCATCGCGTAGGCTTTCGGAGAGCAGCCTTTCCATCTCACTTGCCTGTATAGTACCTGTTCGGTTCGGCGACGTTGTTGCCAAGCACCGAGTTTGACGCCGCGACCCCCTCCTCCACTCCTCCCCGTCGTCCCCCGCCCCCCACCCTGGGCCCATCCCGTGACCTGACGGCGACCCGAAGACACGCCCGAAGAATGCCCGAAGGGCGGCCGGACTTCTTTCGGACATATTGCCCCCTCTCCTGGGCGACCTGCCGACCCTAACCACCGAGCTTTACCGCCCACATGGATGAACCAGGACGACTGGCCCCTTCCCCCTTTCGTATGCATGCACCCATTTACTGCAAAATAATAAATTTTATTGCTCGGCGACGGATCGGGGGAAGGAGACGACGCGAAGCACAGGGAGAGTGAGAGACCGCGCCTCTCTTTCACTCTTTCTCTCTCTCTCTCTCTCTCTCTCTCTCTCTCTCTCTCTCTCTCTCTCTCTCTCTCTCTCTCTCTCTCTCTCTCTCTCTTTCTCTCTCTCTCTCTCTCTGTGTGGAGAAAAGAAGCAGGAACGCCGATTCCAGAAGCAAGCAGTCCAAGAAGAAGGCGCTGCGGCGCGGGCTGTGCCGGCAGGAGCCATGGCAACTCCCTATTCAGTCACGTTCGCCACTTGGCTTGCTTGGTCTCTGTGCAGCCACGACCAGAGGCCCTGACAGCTTGGCGTGGCGCGGCGCGGCGTGGCTGCAGGGAGGGGAGCCAGAGAAAGAGGAAAAGAAGAGGGCCCGTGATACACTGTGTTTTAACGCACCGCTCCGTTCGATATGACGACCAAGACCACCACAATCATCATCGCGGGGGTAAACACTTTCGTAATGCCCTGTACAAAAAAAGCCGTGTATTACGCGTAATACACGTATTTGTAATACCATTTTAGGGTCAAATGTGGCAAAATTTAACTATTTAATGCCGTAATACACGTGTAATACCACCGTAATGCAGCGTAACACCGAGTAGTCTGTACACGATTTCTTGAAGTGTTTACCCCCTCTCATCATCATCATCATCATCATCATCATGAACCGCTCAGTTATAGTGGAGCCACGACTCGCACGGCTGCGAATGAGTCGTAAGTGTTTAAATGGATAACGCGAACGAAAGTGTGAGTGAGACTATATACACGCCTCTCCCTCTCGGTCCACACACACGCACAATACACACACGCATACCCACGACACACACCCACCACACACACACACACACACACACACACACACACAAACACACGCGCGCGGTGCGGGGTCCCTTCCGGCGGCACAGTGTGCATGGCAGGACACAGCAGGGCCTCCAGGCGAGCCTCCAGGCAGTACGGTGCGCTGCCGTGCCGGGCCGATTGGGCCGTTCGTTCTTCGCCCTGGGAAGCAGAGCCACTACACCGGAAATGACGGGCACCGTGTTCTCGGCGTGCAGGCAGGGCACAGTGGGCCAGAAGACCGGCGCAGGCGGCCGAAACTCTAGTCACGCTTTGAGCTCCAGAGTCGCTAAGCAGGACCTGAACCGAACATGTGACCCCACCAATGGATTGCTCTCTGAACGAGGAATCTATTGGTGGGGTCACACGTTCGGCTCGAGCCCCATTTATCGAGTCTGCAGCTTACATCGCGTCTACAGTTTTTGCCGCCTGCACCGGTCTTCTAGCCCACTGTGCAGGGTGTCCGGCGGCCAGGGCGGCCGGGATGAAAAGTGCCCGGGAGTCTTTTTCCTTCATCCTTGTTGCCATAACATGATACGCCGCATCGATCGCCCCGGCGGCCTCTCATTGCCCTGCCCTCTGCGTCTCGGTGTCGTTGGCGGCGCGGTTGCGTGTCGGACACGCGTCGCCGCCAGGCCGCCAGGGCGACACACGGCGCGATGGCGATGCGCGGCTTCATCGCTTGTTGGTCAACACGGCGAAACACACCCACGACACAAAGCGCTGCTGCTCGCCCGCAATAGTACAGTACAGTAGTATGGTGCGCCCCACCTCACCTGCCGCCTCGCGCGCTGCGTACTCGGCTACTCTAGCGCTCACTGCAAAAAATTTTCTGAAATTTAAGACATAAAAATGTCTTAAACTTAATAATATTTTGAAATGATATGAAAACTCAGAAAAGTTTGTGAAAAGTGCTATAATTTATTACATTTACCAAAACTAAAATGAAAAGTAAGAAATAGTTGGTAAATTTCAAAACCATTTTGAAAACTCATAAACTGGGTTTGTCAAAAACTAAGGTTGCCTTTCAAAAGTAATAATTCGTCTCTTAAAATCCAGATGACTTATGACTTTTCACAACTAGATTTCTGAAACTGTTTCAAGTAAAGGTTGAACGCTTCAGCGAGTGCGGTCACATTCAACGTAAATCGAAGGTTTAGTTTGATAAATTCCCGCGAACTGTTGACAAGCTACTTCTCACATGGTATGGTCCACAGTCAGCCGCTGGGTCCAAGGGCACGTTTCACAGACCTGCCGCTAGGTGGCGCTTGGAGCGCCGTGACCATTTCCCAATTAGTATTTCCAATTAATGTTTCTAAAATACCTTCTTTTTGCAAATGATACTATATGTTGCGTTCGTAAATATCTTCTCTATCGGTTAGCTAAAAGTATTTAACAAAATATTACACTGATGTAGAGAAAAACGCATTTTCATGTTGCCACTCGCTGGCGTCTACGGTCGGACCTGAGGTTAGGTGCACGCACAATCCTCCTCCGTTTTGTGGTTCGTCCCACCAGTGACGAAAGCAGGGCGAGTGATCCTCTTTCTACAACATCCTATTTTTGAGTGCTGATCCAGTTCTGGTGCATGATGCACTTTGTAATGAAGACTTCCGTCACACATACATGGTATCTCGGACGTCAGTGCAGTCGTTCTTACCTCCCACTTTAGTCTAATATAATTATGAAATTTAATAAACAAAATTCTATGAGTTTTAAAAATTTGGTTATTAGTTTTAAGAGGGGAAAGTTTCTTACTTTTAATAGCAAAAAATCTTTGTAAACTGCTTCACAAACTAGTTTCTTAAAATTAAGATGGATTTTTTTTGCAGTGCTGCTCTGGCGCGGCGACTTGCGTACAGCCGCGGACACGTGCACACACACACACACACACACACACACACACACACACACACACACACACACACACCGGGTTCGCGCTCGCCTCCTGTATTGTACTCCACGGCGGGTTGCGGGCTGTGTCGTGTCTCTGTCGCACTCACGGAGCGCCCCGGGGCAGTGCGAGAGGGACAGAGCGACGAAACGACTCTTTGTAATCGGCCGGCAGGGATAGTACAGTATTCCTGCGGTGAAATCGAGCAGTATTCGGCAATAAACGGAAACGGTTGTTAATTATTTCCGCGGATCGCCCGCGGCCGCTGCCACTACCACCACCACCACGCGGTGCGTATAGCTGCGTACATATTGCATGCCCGGCTACCATGTTCGGCCGCTGCGTACATGTGACGCCTCAACGTTTACATGTTCCGGTCAATGGGCGCACAGAGGGCGTGGCGGCGCGCCCCCTCCCCCTCTTTCCCTGGGGCTCTTTTTTCCGGACACGCGAATGAGATCGGCCTCATAAATATCGCTAGCATTGTCACTCCCCCGCGAGCGCCCTCCGAGCGGCAGGCCAGCGAATCGATAGCTTGAAGCAGCGATGTGGCGCCCTTCGTCCTCATTATACAGTAGATGATATCAGCTAAACGACTTCCCGGCGAGCGAGGCGTTTCCCCAAAGCCTCTGCTTTACCTGTGGTGTAATCGATGGCTTCTATGTACAAAGCTCTCGATCCTGAGCTTCCATCCGACAAAGTTCGATGTCCAGAGCTCCTATGGCACAAAGTTCGAAGTCTAGAGCTCCCGTGATACAAAGTTCGGTGTCAGAGATATGGGAGCTCTAGTCATCAAACTTTTTAGGATGTGACCTCAGGACATCGAGCTTTGTACATAAGTACTGAAGGACCCATCGTAATGGGGAAGGCGTGCGCTTAATTCGTCGTCGTTTCCATCACGAGCAGTTCGTTACAAGTGTTGGAGCGGTTGGATAAATACTCCCTCGGCTTCACTGCTTGTCTCGGACAAAGGGGCCGAAGGTTCGGACCAACAGTCATCGTGTATGACGGACGGACGGACAGGCGGGCAGACGGAGAGACAGTCGGGCAGGCAGGCTGGCTGGCAGCAGCAGAAGGTGAGGTGCTTGTTGGAGGGCTGCTGCCTTGCAGGGCAGGGGTTTCGGCTCGGGGTTCTGTCCCGAACGCTGCTGCCACGCCGCTCCCCTCCGCCACCACCCACGGCCAACCCCTCCCCGCTTCAGGTGTGCCTCGCCTCCCTCTTTGCGGCTCTCTTTAGCTGCTCCGCTGCTCTGCTCCGAGGAAACACTGATCACATAATACCGGGCGGGCCAACGGGCCCCTCACTTCTCATCCTCATCGGCTTTCCTTCTTCCACTCTCGGTTCGCACCTCAAAGGGAACACACAGCGAAGGGCGGAAGGAAGAAGCAGTATTAATAGCAATCTCTGTCTCCGTCTGTCTGTCCGTCTCTCTCGCACCCCAGGCCACAGCCGGCTGTGCGAGCGGGACGGAGCTATACGTACCGAACGCAACGTACCGTGGAGGCCGGCCTGCTGTTGTCACATAATCAGATCTATATTGCACAGCTTTTCACATGGAGGAGGGCGAAAGGGTCGCGTAGCTCAAGATGACAGGGAAACATTCTGCGAGCTGTACAGGAAATCGCAGCAATTCCCAACCAGAAAGCAACAAGAACAAGAAAATCAACAACAAAAGTCGCGTTGAAATGGCCCGCGTGGAAGGATCAGTAGTTAAACTGCAATTAAAACTGCAGTGGCTCATCTGCAGTTTCTTTCTGTAGTTCTTTTCTTCCCTTAGATTGTATTTGAAGTGTCATCAATTTTGTTTTGTCCGCTGCAGTCAGTAACGTGCTTTGAAGTCGACAGAAACTGTCCTTAAACTGCATTTTTGCTACCAGATCCAACTGCAGTCTACATTGGCATTTTGGAATGTAGTTGAAACCACAGCTAAAATTCGCCTTATTTTCAAATGCAAGTGTTGATGTTAAATATACTTCTGAATTGCTCTTTGCTTACACATGGAGAGTAAAAACAAGTATAAGACATATACAGGCCCGGGCTCAATTTGGAATGCAGACAAAAACTACCATTAAAGTTCATCACACGAGAAGTCAAAGTGTACTTCCAACTTCACCCTAAATGTCCTTAAGGGCCGGGGCCTTGGAATGATTCAACTCTCTCAAGTTTCGCCGAGTGAAGCTCCGCTCTGCTTCCAAATCAGTGTGTCTCGACAAATGATGGGAAATTCCCGGTGGCGTGGCCCGCGCCGAGCGAGGAGTTGCGGAAATCCCTCGTCTACCTGCGCGCGAGGGCATGGCCAGTGGCATCGCCCGCGCTGGAGCCCGACCCTCAGACGTCTCCGTATCGCAATTGGCAGCGTTGCGGTCCGACAATCCGGGGGCCCGGGTTCGACTACTCATCTGACTATGACAAGCTACAACGGCGAAAAAAAGGAAGCTACCGAGGGAGGGCGGTTAACAAAGTCTACAAGTCTATAAAAAAATTTTTTTCGCAATTATATTTTTTTAACGAAACTGTCTGGAACTGTCCAAAAAACTGCAGTTAAAACTGAAAACGTCCGAAATAAGTACTACTTTTTTTGCAGTTAAAGCACAGTTCAAGAGCAGTTAAGTGTACTTAAACTGCATTTTAACTGCAGTTAACTGCACTCGAACTGCAGCTGGTTATCTGCAGTTAGACTGTGGTCAATGCATACTTCAAACTCCAAACAAAATAGCAAATTGGTGAACACTTTAAGAACAATTAAGTCACACTACAACTGCCCTCCTTATTCACTGCAAAGTATAGTGCGACTTGAGTTCCTTGGCACAATTCAGATTGCAGTTTCTCCCACGCGGGGGTGGTGCTGTGTTTCGTGAATAACGTGCAGCACTGCGGTCTTGAAAAAGAAAAAAAACAACATAATAATAGAAGATGAAGAGTATAGAAAGTATAGAAGAGTATAGAAACTAAGTGACCATTTTACGCACAATACGAACCAAACACTGCACGAGAAGGCTTGAACCCGTTTGAACCCATAACGTGCGTCGCGTAGTGAAATTACGAATGCCTCCAACGGACCGTCCATAACTAAAGTAAGTACCGAAACGTGCATAAACGACTTATGTGGGCACAAAAACAACAGTTTTGTGTCCCGGGGCAATAAACACGTCGCTGCTTGCACACGTGTGAGGTCCCGTCCCTTTTGTGGTGACGCAAGTTTCAAACGGCAATTTTTCAGTAGTCGGGCCCTTTTTTGGTTTTATTAGTTCTAACCAACCAGCGGAGGAAGGGGTGTTTGCTTAGTGTGTTTGACTGCGCGAGTTACGCGCGGCTCTAGGCACCGAGCCGATACTGTAGCTGCGCCGCCCCGCTGCTGAGCCTCACGTCACGTCACCGCGCGCCGTGCTCGTCAAGATCATGCAGAGCGACGCTGGGCGACGCGATGCTGTCACCAGTGCCTTGCCAGCGCAGCAGTTGTTTGTCGGGCTGACTGATGTGAGTCATTATTCGGAGGCGTAAGACGAGCCTGAACAGTGTTTCGTCTCTCTCTCTCTCTCTCTCTCTCTCTCTCTCTCTCTCTCTCTCTCTCTCTCTCTCTCTCTCTCTCTCAGCCGGACGATGCGGCGAGGGCGGCGAGGGCGGCGAGGGCGGCGAGGGCGGCGAGCTCCTTTCCCCCGCTTTGTTTTGGACGTGCTGGCTGCTCCGTCTGACCGGCTGGGCAGGGCTGCCTGCGTGTCCGACCGGCCGCACGCTGTCACCCTAATCCTCGCCCGTACACACAAGTCACTTGAGCGCGGGGAGGCAGGGCAAAAAAACTCGACGACAAAAGAGAAAAGGGAAATTTTGCTTGCGGGAAGCAGGGGGGTATAGGTCTGCCTTAGACACGGCACGGACATGCAAAACGCGAGTCGCTTTTGTCTGCGTTTTATTTGTGTGCAGAACGCTTTCTGCCATTTCTGAGTACCGTCCACCCCTGCTGCGCGACGATCACTGAAATTTGTTTTTCCAGTGCTCCAAGCAATAGCACTATAACCGGACACACTGCAAGGACCTCACACTTGCGGCAGCCTGCGGCAGCCCAGCCGCTCGATGCGCGCAGCGAGCCCTGCCCTCGGACTGCCGGCCGGCGCTGCCACCGTGATAAAGCTGTCGACTGCCCCTCTCCGTTGTCTCTCTCGCACCCGCACGCCGCGCCCCGGCCGCTCCATGGTACGAGAGAGACAGAGCGACAGTGCAACGCGGGCTGGCTGCCAAACGACGCATGTTGCCGCCTAATCGGCAGGTGTTCCAGGGATGGAGGCGCCCTGGGCGAGGCTAGCAAGGCGGACATGCACTGAAAAAATGGTTGGTTATGACAATCTGCCAACAGTGGGATAGCGGGGTTGAGGTCGGTCCATCCACGTCACAAGCAGTCGGCTGGTGCGCCAGGAACACGCAGCCAGACTGCACCAGATAAGAGGAAGACAACGTCCTTGACTCGGCGGCACTGTTGCCGGCACGGAGTCGCGCGCTTACTCTAATGCCGCCGGGCTTGGCGACGAGGACCACGACGAGCAAGGCGCTCTGCCACCTCCCCCTCCTTCGCCGCGGAGCAGGGAGGCGGTTTAGGGCTGGACAGCAACCCTTAGTAAGTACACAACTTCAGCGATGTGTGCCCCTGCCCCGCCCTTAATTTAGGTGTGCACTACACTGCCGACTGCATTCGCGGAATACCAAGAAGAACTGCTGCGAGCTGCCAACGCGTTTGTTGTTCGACGCCGTTCGACGCCCTGTTCTGTGCGTTGGTTCTCGGGGCATACCTCCGCGCAGGCATAGAGCTCCGTTGCAGTTCCCACAGAGTGTAGTACACTGTACCTGTGATTGGGGTTTGACGTCGCGCTGTTCCTTGTCCTGCTGTCTCACTGGGCTGTCCCCACCGCCGCCGCCACCACAACGCAGCAGCACTTTGAGTGGGGTGTGCGTAGAGAGCGTGTCAACGGCCGGCGAAACTGTCAAGCGTTTGAATGAACTAATCAGCTCGCCTGCAACGGCAGTGCTGCAGCACCAGCGTGGCGGCCTCACCGAGCCCCCGCGCGCCACCGCCACGGGCTTTGTCACGTCCGTGCGTATCACGCACCGAGCGTGCCCCGGCCAGGTAAACAAAGCGATATACTGTTGCGGACCAGTATTATAAAACCGCGGACGCACGTGGGGCATCGCTCTGTGTGTGTTTGTGTGTGTGCAGTTACCTGTCTTGTCTATCTGTCTCGCCGTCTGTGCTGTGTGCAGATGTGTGTGTGTGTGTGTGTGTGTGTGTGTGCGCGCGCGCGCACACACACACCCTGGAAAGCTGCTTCTTGCAATTAGATACTTATCTAGGAACGACTAGATAGTGATAAAATTGACACGTCCATGAAGTATAATTATGTTTTTGTGAGTAAATTAATTTTTTATTTTTCAAGAAATGGCTGTTTAGGTTGTGTGTCACATGAAGAGGTTTGATTGCGTAATTCGCAATCATCATATCTCTGCGCGTGACAACAGTAAAGTAGTATGGGCACCCCCAGTAGCATAGAGAGCCCGTTACCTATGGGTCTCCATACTACTGTACTGGGGGTGCCCATACTACTCGTAAGCCTCCCAGTGGACACGGCGGCAGTTCGGAGCAACGCAGTGAGCAGCACACCATACCGCTGGCTTACTGTATTCCTTACGGAGAGTCCCTCTCCGTTTTACAGCGGCGGAACAGCAGGCAGGCGATAAAGTCGGCGTACTTGGCGCAGTCTTGGCGCGCCGCGCGAGCAGTCTGTAACGAGCCTTGAAAACACTCCATCTCCACACACCCCTAACCCTAACCTTTCGAGATTGTGGTCGGGGTGCGAGGGAGTCCGTGGGTGCACCCCCGCAGTGCGCGCATGGCCTTTCGGTACACTATAGCCAGGCGGGGCTCGGCTCGCCCTGCCGCCGGAAACGACAGTGCAACGACTCAAAATAATATTTCAAAGAGGATGGCGGGGTACATTCCACCCTCTGGCAGCCCGGGTCGGCCCGGGGCCCGGCCCCGCATGCAGGCTATTTTGGCCCCTCCTCCGCGCGCGGTCCCTCCCACCCCCCTTTCCCTTCTGATCGAAACTCCAGCATGTCGGGGTGCTGCGGGGCGCGGAGGGGCGCGGGGGGTTGGGGTTGTTCTGGGGAGGGGTTGGCTGTAGGAGTTGTGAGCGGCGTGGCGTGGCGCGGCACAGCGCGGGCCACTGCATGAACCCGCACCTTCCCCTCGCCGGCGAGGGAAACTTACTCTCCGCTGATGAAATGAGATTAAACAGTTATACACCCGCGCCCTAAATCAGAATCAGTGAGAAGGCGGTTTACACAATTAATGGGAATACGCATGTCCTGCGATTAGCCTTTCACGAAAACAAACAGGCCGGTGGTGTTGTCTCTGTTGCTCCCGAGTGTAAACCTCGCTGGACAAAGGGTGGCCTCCGGTCCTTTCCGCGCGCGAAAATGGCCCCTGCGTGATGACGATGTCCTGGGAGTGGGAGGAGGGGGGCGGCGACGTACGCCCGTGAACTTGGCCGATCATCCTGATAGTGTAATCAAGGCTTACGCGGTCGCGGCGTTGGCGGCGTTCGGACAGCAGCCTGGCGGCCAGGGCCGGCTGTTGGCAAGGCCATTCAATAACCTGCGAAGGGACCGCACAGTGGGACCGCCGTCTCCTTGACCCCAAATTAGCGAGCTTCTTTTCACACGCGACTTACATAAAGCAGTCGCGAAAGGAGACACGGCATAACGGCACGGCGCAAAGTACAACACTGAAACGAGGAAAAGGAGACGACGCACCCAGAAAAATAAAAAAAATATTCTTGAAATAAGAAAATTTGCCTGGACCAAGGCTTTACGAACTTCCGTGGTAAAGTAAACATGCTCTTTCCAAGAAAAGCCGCCTTATTCCAAATAAAATTTCTGATTTCGAGAAATTTATTCTTCCGGATGCGGGTGTTGTGCGCCAGTAACTGCCTCCGGGCGGAGCTGCGAATCGTGTGTTCGAATCTTGGTAACTCGGCGACAGTAACTTTTTTTGGTGACCCCATTATTTGATAATAAAGTGTCTCGGGTCCAAGAATTAATAAGAATTAGGGAGTGAAGGACGGCACCCTCCGCGCGCCGCCCCGCCTGGCCCGATGGCAGCCCCTCGCACCACCCCCGCCATGATACCACCCCCGAGAGACAGAGGGGAGGAAGTCAGCCAAGGACGGAAGAAAAGAGCCGCCTTTTTCAATCCCAAGGGGTGGACATGACGCGCGGCTACCACCGGGATTTACCTAAGTATTACCCGGTATGGTATGTGTGTGTTGGTGTCTGTGTAGGTGCGTGTTATGTGTGTGTGAGAGTGTGTTTGTGTGCAGCCCTTGCCCTGTCTCGCTCGCAGCGTGTCGTCTATACTCTCTTTTTCACGTTTTCACCCTCGGTGACTTTATTCGTGAATAAAAAAGAAGCCTCGGCGGGAGCAAAGAACGAACCCCACAGTTTACAGTTCTTCCTTTGACTCTTACTGTCACTCTTCAATTTGTCAAACTTGTGATGGTTGTAATTATAATCGAGCCAACACTCCCTTTTTCCGAGACCATAAAAATTGGCAGGAATTAAACGGCGCTTTGTTTTTGATTCAAATCAAGTTGCCTGGTCGGGGTGGGGCGGGGTGGGCCCTTCACGTTTCATTAGCCGCTGGCCGCGGGAGCTTGTCGGTGTAAATGATTGAGTAAGGCGAGAGAGAGAGAAGGTTGTAAAAAGGCAGACTTTACGCCGCTGAGCTTTCTTGGTGTCCTCAACGCCCTGAATAACGAACGATTGTTCGTCCGTCTGTCTGCCTTATCACCTCGCGGCCATTTCCGTGCTTTTAGCGACCGAGAAAGTGAATCTGCCGCCGCATCCGCTTGCCTGCCAGCTCGCCTGCCTGGCCGTCTGCCTGCCAGCTCGCCTGTCTGCCTGTCTGTCCAGCCGTCAAGGTGTGTTCCTGAGGGGTGCGCCGCGCCGTCCTCGCCGTCCCAGTGCCTCCACAATGCTGCCGAATCTCGTCTGGTCCCGGCTCGTCCAAGGCAACGCCGCACAACAGGCAGGGCCAACCCCAATCGGAGGAAATAAAATGCCTCTCCCCCGTGTTTACGTGTGTTGATCGACCTATCCATTCAATATAGGCTGCCTGCCTGGCTGCCCGCCTGGCTGCCTGCATCTGAAGGCCTGGTGGTGGCCCATGCAATGGCCCATAGGCCCCCGCCGCCGCCCGCCGCCGGCCCGCCGCCGGCCCGGCTCGGCTCCGCGCGGGGCTCGGCCGGGTCCGCTCGGCTCGGCTCGGCTCGGCTCGGCTCGGCCCCACTCTGCTTGGCACGGCAAGGCAGGCAAGGCGAGGCTGCCGGGTTGCACCACGAGGAGAAGAGGGGCGCGGGCGGCGGGGCGTCCGGGCCACTGGGACGGGCTGGGCTGGGCGGCTGGGCCTCGCCATGCCTCGCCATGCCTCGCCTCGCCTCGCGGGGCGTTGCGGAGCGGGCGGGGCGGGGTGCGGTGCAGGCGCCTGCTGGTCGGCAGTTTTGTGGCGCGCCGCGTCTCGCCGTGCTATCCAGCAAATCGAGAAAATAGATTCGGCCGCACAGCGAGGCACAGCGAGCCTCGTCGACTAATCGGAATGACGCCGAGGAGCGGCTCAGCGGCCCGCCGCGCGCCAGTGCACATAACCTGCCGCGCGGCCGGGCACTGGCGAGCCGCGGCATGATTTGACCCGCAAACAGTGTTGTTCCAAGCTAGGCGCCCGGGGCAGGCAGCCCGGCGCAGCCCGGCGGCCCCGCACTGTCGGCGTGTGGCGTAGGGGTGAGGGCGGGGAGGGGGCTGGGTGTCTGGCGGGGGCGCGCGGGGGCAGGCCGTGGCCCCCCGCCTCGGACCCCATCCACTCCACCAGCAGGGCAGCTGCGTGTTCGGAGTGTTCGGAGATGGAGTGACACTGTTACCCCCTTCAAGTGCTGCGTGCGCCCCCGCGCTGCCCCTCCCAGCCTTCGCCGGCAACCTGCTGGGCTGAGCGACTGTTACCCTTTTGCCACGTTCATAGCCCCGCCGCGCCACGGCCCCCCGCCCCCCGCCCCGCACCTCTCTTTCATAGCCGCGCAAACTCTGTTCACTCCGTTGTTTCAGCGCCGTTTGGGGGTTTTACGCGCCGCATCCCGGCCTCCAGGGCGGCGAGGGCGGCAGGACTGTCGACCTCGCAGTCAGCGCCCTTCTCGGCGCGTGGATGGCTGCTCGGTCGGGGCGGCACGGGACGGCCTGCCTGCGCGACACCAAGGAGACCAACGCAGCGGTGGGAAGGAGACGACTCGACGGTCCCCTCCACATGTCTGCGTCGCCCCGCCCCGCCCCGTCGCCCTCCAGGATTGTCCTCCACGACGCAAATCCAGCATCGACTGCCATCGGCTGCCATCGGCACCGCACTGATAGCCGGGCCCTTTGTATAAAGCATGAGGCCCTCTTGCCCTCTGGGGCGGGCAGTGCGGGCGGTCGACGCCGGCCGAGGCAGCACAGCATTCCGAAACAACCGGGCCGCACACCGCACGAGCACCATCGGTCCATCTAGTCCATCCGGCCCGACAACGCCACCAGCGCGGTGGCATCAGCCTGCAGCTTGCACCCTTTAACTTGTGCCCCCCTCCCCCTCCCCTCCGGCGCGGCCCCCACCTCGCACGTGTGCACGTGGGCCCTCTGCGCACACACCCTTCCCCTCCCCCGCGCTCATCACGGGCATCATCAGGGGCCCCGCCTTGCCAGGGCTCGACTTGCGCCACAAAACTAAAGCAACTTTGAAAACAAGAGGCATCCTTGAGGGCCGACCTGCGATTGGGTGCGGCCCGGCAGGGCGGCGCGTCACTAGCAGTGAGATACACCAGTTTACCTGTTGGAGCCCTCGCAGTCCTGGCCGCGGCGTGGCGGCGGCCACGAAAAGGACAGGTGTTGCAGCTCCCCGACGTTACCTCCCCCCCCCCTCTCATACACTCCTCGTTCCAGTTGGGATGCACGCACGTGCACTGGGGGAGAGAGAGAGAGAGAGAGAGAGAGAGAGAGAGAGAGAGAGAGAGAGAGAGAGAGAGAGAGAGAGAGAGAGAGAGAGAAAGAGAGAGAGGAATCGGCTGCCTACCTCACAGGCGGATAAAGGAAACGACATGTAGACGACGATACGGGCCCCTTACCTCTGTGTGTGTGTGTGTGTGTGTGTGTGTGTGAGGAGGGGGGGGGGTCACTGCGTGCGCGCAGTGCGCGCGTGTCTGTGTGTGTCCGACGAGCCCCATTTGTGTCCCGTGGAGGAGGAGGCGGAGAGGGCGATAAACACGAGGAGAGATAAACGCGTTGAGCACACAATCGCCTCGGGAAAAAGCGGCCGCAGCCGAAACTAATATAACTTGGGCGCGCGTCCGTGGAGGCGGTGCAGCGGTGATGGCGATCATGATCCGCGACACGGCGGCCGGTACGTCTCTGAACCGGCGGACCGCCAACGAGCAGCACGTCGGCGGCGAGCGTCAAAAGATGCACGCGGCGCCCCGCGCAGTGAAATCGTTCAAGAAGAATTTAAGCCCGTAACGGTCCGACCGCGAGGCCATCCCAGCGCGGCCGTGCACTGTGGAGCCGGACGGCACGGCACGGCGCGGCACGGCACGGCGGCCGGGCGGGGCGGTGGGGAGGTCGCCGCCGAGCGCAGCGCCGCACCACGCCGAGGCGGCCGGGGCCAAGGAATGCCAGAGGAAGAAGAGGTACAGCACTCCACATTCTTGCCTTCCCTCCCGCAAATAAGCCATTCCGATTTCCGTTCGAACTCCGGGGCCGAGGAGGGCCCCGCGCTGCGGTGGCCAGCGGTGGCGGGCCCACTGCTGTGGCAGGCCCCGAAAAGCCTCAGCGGACGCGGAGTGTGATGCGATACGTCTGGACTGGCCGCGGACGGACGGTCATTGCCCTAGAAGACCATCATCATGGCCACCTTTGTGGAGAGTAAAGCACGAGACAGACACACTCGCATGGGTCACGTCCCCGACATAAATCAGGGAGGACGGACAGACCGCTAGACGGACGGACGGACGGACGGAGCGGCGGGCGGACGTTCAGTACATTCTTCACATCCGATCCCAGACCACGGGGCATAAGTGCGCGTCCGTGCGTCCGTGGGACCGAGCGAACCGAGCGTGGCGATGACGGAACAGCGGCTCCAGGATGGCGACGTTCACGTCACGCCAGGCAGGACGTTGGCTGACATCCTCCTGAGTGTGTGCGTGTCTTGCGGGCGCCTGCCTAGCACCGCCCGGTAAATCCGTTACCCCCTCCCCCCTTATTGTATTGTCCCGGAAGCGGAGATAACCATGACCCCGTGACAGTGCGACGGTGCCTGGCCGCTCCCCTCCGCCGCGGGGCAGCGCCTCGGGCGCGTGGCGCCTCGGCCGGCAGGGGGTATCGCCGCTGGCCCTGCCGGCGAGAGTAGCGACGCTGGCCCAGCGGGGAGTATCGCCGTGGCCTCGCTCGCCTCGCTCACTACTTTCGCGACCGGTCAGTCGGCTACACGCCAAGGCATCCACGATTCAATGCCAGCACCGCAATTTCCCCGCAAAAACTCGGCCATATCGTTAGCGCAGGGCAGCTGAACGGCTAAGCAGCCTTGCATCCCACTGGGAGGAGAGACTCACAAATCTGGCTGTTGTAAACTTCAAAATTAAAAATATTGAAGTTAACAACACAACGCCTCCGCTTGGCTTTGCCACTGGCGCTGCTAAGGCTGCCTGCTGTTCCCTCCACTTTGGCTGACCGCTGGTTTCTCGGCCTTTCAAGGCGCTGGCGCATCGGACCGACTGGTGTACAAATTATCCGCTTGTCGTGTTGAACATGCGCGCCTACGGCGGCGGGCCGGGCCGGGCCGGGGCGGGGTGAGGGACGAGCAAGCGAACCAGCCGAGGACTAGCAGGCCCGAAGGGAGAGGGTAGGCCATGGCAGCGCAGTACAGCAAGGCCCAGCCCTTGCCGCCGGCCCAACAGGGGCGACACCTAACACAGTCAGTGGAGACCCCGTCCGGCGGACACGCCACACGCAGTGCAACCTCGCAGCTGATGGTCTAGGTTCTGGTTCGGCCGAGCCTGCTCTCACGTGAAGCGCCGTCATGCCGCCCAAGGACGACCCCGAGACGGCCAAGCTCCGCAAGGAGCTCGAGGACCTCATGAACAAGATCAAGGTAACCCTCGGAAACGCCCACCTTGTAGAACTGAAAAAATCGGAGAAGAATGGATATGAGTATGCGTTTGTTCTGGCTCAACGTGAATACATAGTAACGGTAGACCAAAGACGTTTTTACTTTGGAGTAAATGGGTGGCGTACATTTTTTCTTGTGCCATCCACCGTTGTGTATCAACAATGGTTCTAGCGTAGCTTTCTTCAGGATACGTATATTTACAATGTTTTCCCGTGTCACAAATTGTTGCCGGTTTCGGAGTTGTGAGGAGACTCCTTTTGCGTGTGGTCTTTTTTAAGAAGCACAACACGAATCCAGAAATTAAAAAGTCTCCATGTTTATTTCCTCTCCTAACCGCTCGACTAGCCTTGCAGCAAAGGGTCAAATCCCCGCATTTTGTTCGATGGCTCTCTTCTTGGCGGGGCTGCGCGCAGGCCAGGTACGCCCTGCCTATCCTGATCCGGCCTACCTGTTGGGGTTGCGGGGACGGGGCCCGGGTGGCCGGACGGGCGGGGGCCCTGCGGGCCTCGCGACGCCCCGCAACTGCCGTCGATGGAAGCCCCTGAGGTGGCCGAGGCCCCCGTCTGGCACACCTCCTTCCCCTGCCGCTACGCCCCGGCATGACCCACATCATCCCGCGTAGTACAAATAATCAGCTAATCGCGATTGCAGGAGGAGCAGAAGAAGGTGGCCGACACGACCTTCGCGGACGCGTGTGCCTCCGTTGGGGACGCCCCCAAGGTCCGCATGATCACCAGAAAAAACCTCAAGGGCCACATCAACAAGGTCAACTCGGTGCACTACAGCGGCGACAACAGGTACGTGGGCCTGAAGTCACATCGTGTGGCAAGTTCCTTCAAATGGATATCATTACCCCCTTGATGGCGTGCGGTAGGCACGCGGTCTCGGGGTCGCTGGACGGCAAGCTCATCATCTGGGACACGTGGACCGGCAACAAGATCCAGGTCATCCCGCTTCGCTCGTCCTGGGTCATGTCCGTCGCCTTCTCGCCGTCGGGGAACTTCGTCGGTCAGATGAGCACTCCTGGCAGACGCCTTGCAGATAGCTTGGCCAGCACCAGTAACGACGCCTCTGCCGTTGCAGCGTGCGGTGGCATGGACAACATGTGCACCGTGTACGACGTCAACAACAGGGACGCCACCGGCGCCGCCAAGATCACCCGCGAGCTCATGGGGTACGAGGGCTTCTTATCGTCTTGCCGCTTTGTGGACGACAACCACCTCATCACGGGCTCCGGAGACATGAAAATGTGAGCAGGCCGCTTACCAGGAGACCCATGATTTTCACGTCAGGTAAGTGCAGGTAAGTGACTGGCAAGGAAATTCCATGGATGAATGCCCGCAGCACCCACTGGGACTTGGAGAAGAACGCCAAGATCATGGACTTCGAGGGCCACAATGGGGATGTGGTGTCCATGTCCCTGGCGCCGGACAGCAACACGTACGTGACGGGAAGCGTGGACCAGAGCTGCAAACTGTGGGACACGCGAAGCAAGGACTGCAAGCAGGTCTTCTTCGGCCACACGGCCGATGTGAACTGCGTCTGTGTGAGTGGGCACAGTTAAAAGTAAAACCATAACGAAACTAGAGTCGGTCTTTGAACCTGCGGATAGTCAGCCTCAACATGATTTTCCTGTGCGGTTTGCTTCCAGTTTCATCCAGGTGGCCAGGCGTTCGGGACGGGCTCCGAGGACAAAACCGCACGGCTGTACGATCTGCGCTCCGACCAGCAGGTGGCGCAGTACACGCCGCCCAACGGCAACTCGGGCTTCACGTCGTGCGCGTTGTCCAGCTCGGGGAGGTTCATCATGTGCGGCTCCGACGACAACAGCGTCCACATCTGGGACACCCTCAAGGTGCAGCACAACGGTGAGCATTGCAGGGTCTCTGCCGCTCTGACCAGATCTGGCTTTCCATTAACGCTCGCCGCGTTTTCTGCAGGGACGTTGACCGGTCACGAGAATCGCATCACGTCCATCAGCATGTCGCCGAACGGCATGGCGCTGTGCAGCGCGTCCTGGGACAACAACGTACGCGTGTGGGGATGAGCGGCAACCCAGTCACTCAACAAATTGGCAACGACAACAATTGCAATATTTTTATTTCAACCAATCAACTGAAAGGAGGGAATTGTAACCGGAATGCGCAGCTACAACGTGAAACGTTTATGTTTATTGAATCAAGGATGTAAGCATTCTGCTTTCTGCTAGGTTTTGTTAGGCAGTCTGTATTATCTGTACTCCGATTCAAAAGCAAAATCTAAATAAATTTCCGTCCATACTCAGCTTTTTGCGTAAGGTTTCTTGCACACCAAGAGACCTGTTACTCCTATGCTGTAGGGAGCCCAGCCCGTCGGCTATACCCCACGCAGAGAGCTGCATGAAGCTACCGCTAGGGGGCGACACGGCACCGCTCCGGACAGTGAACTGCAGCCAACTCAACACAGGCATTCAGATTAAAGCGTTCAGTCTGATTTAGCGTTGTCATAATTTACAACAAAATGCAAATAATATAGGGTGCCTCGGTAATTACCTAGACATGTTTATCTTTTGAAAACTGAAGGATACATTATTGATAAGCCAAATGGGGTCAGTTATAATTCACGTGACTCGCGACAAGACCGTGGACATGAAAACGTCGCGAAGCAGTCACTTGAAAGGAAGTTATGAGAAGGAAGGAGGGCTGAGGCAGTACGTAGGCATACTTTACGATTAAAAGACACTTCCACCTGAACGCCGAGTGAAGAACAAGAGGAATGAGAAGCACCGGAACCAGTCAACAAAATCGTCTTATTTAGAGGTTTTGACGGTCATAAATCATACATCTCAACCTCCTTTAATTTTAATTGTTTTCTTT
Organism: Stenchaetothrips biformis; assembly: GCA_030522485.1. Classification (NCBI taxonomy): domain Eukaryota; kingdom Metazoa; phylum Arthropoda; class Insecta; order Thysanoptera; family Thripidae; genus Stenchaetothrips; species Stenchaetothrips biformis. The sequence continues at coordinate 16,241,657 of CM060092.1, read as the reverse complement.
GATCCAAATGGACGCATAATATTAACAAACAAGCGACTTTTCTGAACTGTTTCCGGCTTTTGTTATTCCTCTTCTTCTTCACTGGCGCTCTGGTGGAAGTGTCTATTATTCTAGGACGAAGACAAAATAAAACATAGAAAGAAAATTTGCAAAGCGATATCTTAGCCCCTCGCACGCCCTGCGACCCTCTTCCCCTGCTTGCCACCTGACACCGGGCGGTCGTCGACCCGCGAGGCCCCACGCGGACCTTGACCTCGAGCCCCGCGCGACGCCGTGAATGGGGAGCCGGAACCGGAATCGCTAATGATTTTACAAGGTAAAGCACCGGAACCGGAAAAGAAGCGCGTCGTTACCCCGCGCTGGAGGGCGGTCCGGTGCGGGGGCGGTGCGGGGGCCAAGCGTGCCCTTTGGCTCCGCCCCCTGGCGCACCCTGCCCCCGCCGCGGTCCCCCGCTGCGCCCCCGCGTACCCGTGCCCCCTTCAGGCTCCTCCTCCGGAGCGCCCAGCCGCGGCGAGGCAGCGCCTGGCCACGCCCCCTTGAACCTGCAGGACACGGTTGGGCCATGCTTCCCGTTTCTTGGAGGCGAGATTTGCGGCAGGCAATGGCGTTTTCTTTCCCAAGCTGCCAACGAGCTCCAAATTGCAGTCACGGAATCACGCGGCACGAGGTGAGGCATTTGCCGTGGCTAGGAAGGTCTCGCCAGGCCGTTTGCGGTTTACAATACAACGCCCGAGGGCTGGACGATACTGTGCGAGACGCGTCGTAGATCTACTGTTCAGGGAGCGAAGAAGGCCCCAGAGAAATTACTAGCTTTGTTTCCAGCAGAAAAATATGGCGCCAATGCCCACAACTGTTGATGTGCGCGCATAAGATCTTACCAAATATTTTGAGTATAATGTATGCTCAGAGTACCTTGTTATGAGAAGCCACGTTTCTTTGAATGGCCTAAGATAGTTTGTAATGATCTGAGAGTGTGTGAGCTTTTCCTGACAGGGTGACGAGAGGAAAGAGTTGCCATTTTGCGGTCGAAAATTAAAAATTCCCTCTAGGAGGCTCGGAGGCAGATGCGTTTCCAGTAAACAGGCCGTCGGCGAGAGCGTGCCCCTCTGTTGTCAAAGCCCCAGCCAGGGCGGCCGGGCCACCCCCGCCGGAGGCCTGGAGCAGCCCGGGGGCGCCGGACCAGGTCACACATCGACACCCCGCCGAACCGGACGAGGATTTCCGCGGGAAACTCATTCATTATGCAAGCGGCGGTTAGAGTCATCGCAGCTAAAAGCGTTTCCTTGTTATCTTAAAGCATTGTGCTGACGTTGACGCCGGCGAGCGCCGCGTCCCTTGCGGCTGCGACGCAGCCCGGGGGCTGTGATACCCCGGCGCGCCTAAAGCCGGAGTTTCCTGGTTGTAGTCACCAGAGTTCAAGGAGACGCAACAGTAGTATGGATAGCCCATAGTCACCCGCTTTTCCCGAAGACGCAGCAGTAGTATGGACAGCCCATTGCCATCCGCCTTTTGTAAAGACGTAACAGAATTATGGGTAGCCCATAGTCACCCGCCTTTCCCGAAGACGCTAGAGATCTTTACTTAAAAAGATAATCAAACAAATCCAAGCCCACTCTTTCAATGTTGTTTTCTTCAATTTTTTAATTAAAAAAAAAAATAAAATTGTGTCGGTGCACCTGATTTTTCTACGTTAGAGGCTCCTCGACTGGTCGCATTCAAGTGCCGCAGCGTGCTCCATTTTTCCATTCCCACGCCGAAAAAAGCGGCGCGAACTGTGACGAACGTGCCCGCGCCTAAGTCTCGCTGCATGCGGTGAGTCAGGGGCGCGGTTGGCGTGTAGCAGGGGGAGGGGTTGGTAAGAGGAGCGATGGGGGAGGGGAAGGGGCGCCCTACGTGCACGCCGCGCCGCTGAGCTGCCGGCGCGGCAAGCAAACATGACAGAGGTGGGAACGCTTACATCAGAACTTGCCAAAAGCACACACAGCAAACACCCTGCTTGCATCGCGTGAACGCGTGGGGCGAGGGAAGAAGGTGAGAAAGTGAGGAGGCACCGCAAGCGGAACTCACATCGCGAGAGGGAGTGCGGCAGAGGGTGCACTAGTTGAGCGTAAACAAAAAAAAAAAAGACGATGACACGTTTTCGAATGACGCGAAATAGCTGACGAAATGACGTAATGAACACGGCCAGATTGTTTCCAGAGAGAAAAGGTCGTGCTGGTCTGGTGGTGCCCGAGGCGCTGTCCACCCGGAGGACGGACCCGACCCCCGCATGCCACCGTCCTCCACCCCTTCCTCTCCCCGAGGACGGCCCGTCCAATGACGCTTGATTGCAGGTGTGTGATGAGGGTGTTTGTGGACGCCGGCGCCGCACCCGGCGCCAGTCGGCCCCACATTTTCAACTCGATTTGCTTCGGCCGTGACAGCCGAGGCAGCCGTGAGGTTGCAGAACCTCCCGACAGGGAGGCGATTGAGCATATTTTGCCTACGTTCAGGGGGGGGGGGGAGGTATGTGATGCGGGTTGCCTACTTTCGAGCGTTCATGGAATCTAGCAAGGGGGGGGGGAATCGCCCTGTCACCGTGGCTGAGCCGTGATAAGCGGGGGAGGGGGGGGGATGAAAAGTACTCGGATCGAGTGAGCGTTTCAGCGATGAATTTTTTAATCCCCGTGGAGGTGTCATCCGGCCCGTGGTGTGTACAATGACTCACTCAAAGTCCCGTGCGCCGCGAAAACGAAAAGCACGCCGGGCCGCTGCTGCAGACCTCAGCGGCCCAACGGGCGCAACCCCGCGGACATGCAGCTGCCCACGGCGTGGCTGCGGTCCAGTGGATTAAAAATGAAACTTTCATATGAAATCCCAGTTCTTTCGGACGAAGCGGTAAATAAACACAACATGCGCCGAGAACGAGACGCGGAGAGGGAAAAGAGAGAAGAGGGGGGCGGGCAAGGACGCTCGAAGCCCGCAAACACAGCTCGCTGGACTCGGTAACGAAGTGGCGTTTCCCGCTCTCATTACCAGAGTCGCTCTTTGAGTGACTGGCCCCTATACTATGCACACCGACGCCAGCTCGCTTCTTTTTCTCGCTCCCCCTTTGGGGGGGGGGAGGGGGACAATTCTCCGGGAGGCGAGTCTTTGAAGAGGCTGGCGGGCAGGTGGCGGCAGTGGCGGCCAAGTGCGGCGGTCCTGCGGGACCCCCGCGCGGCTGGCTGCGGCAACAGAGAGGTGGCGCGCAAGGGACCAACGGGCTAACTCCGACACAGTGAGTCGTCGCTCTGTCTCCCTCGCACCCATGGGGCGTTGCGCGTGGGGCGACGGAACGACGCGAGTGGTGTTCCGCCTGCCGGGCTGAGCAGCGGGCGGGGCGGGCCGGCCGCGGCACGGCTCAACAGTTTGCGTAATTATTAGTGGAAGTGATGAGCTCTGCACTCCGCGCTCTTCGTTCGATCTGCTGCCTCGGCTTGCCCTCGGCGAGGGCGATAGCGGGAGGGCCTCGTGGATTTACTTTGGCGCCGCCGCCCTCGCCCGCCCTCGCCGGGGACTCCCCGGAGGCAGGGGGAGCCGGCGGGATCCCGTTGAGGAGCCAGCGGCCTAGCGGGCTGTTTGGACCCAGTTCGCATCCGCAGCACATTTCACGCCGGTCGAGATATCCACCGCGGTCGCCGCACTCAATATCGAACTCTGGCTCGTGTTGCCACGGCCGCGCTGCTCGCCGCCACGTCCCGGCGATCGCTCCACCGCCAGCCCTGCCAGGGCGGCGCGGGGCGGCGCGGGGCGCCTGGCGGGCAGGCCGGCCCGCCGCGCAGCCGTGCTCCCACACGGCCTACCTTCCAGGCGCCCCGCTCCACAATGGGCCGGCTCTCGACGCGTTTGGAGTTTCAGAGTCGCTAAACAGGTCTCGAACTGAACGCGCGACCCTACCAATGGATTCCTCGTTCGGAGAGCAATCCATTGCGGGGTCACATGTTCGGCTCGAGTGCCGTTGAGCGACTCCGGGAGCTCAAAACGCGTCTAGAGTTTAGACCGCCTTCAGCGGTCTTCGGGCTCACTGTGCGCTGTGCGCCGGGCTGCTGTCCCTCCAGCCAACGAGGCGGCGCAACACGCGGACGGCGGCGTTAGGCGGCGTTAGGCGGCATTAGCGCGGCCACACCCTTCCCTCCCTCGGCACAGTAATTAAGAGGGAATTGTCGCCGCCGGACGTGTAATTGGATTGTGATGGACGCCGCGACACGCCGCGCCTCGCCGACGTCCTGCCGCGGTTTTCGTAATTGGGGGGGGGTGGAGGGGGGAGTGGGGAGAGAGGGGAGTGACGGACCCCCAGACGGCTAATTGCGGCACTTGGCGTGGAGTAGCTCACCCCTCGTCTTACACCTGACACGCACGCTACCCCACTCCATCCCCAAACTGTTTGAAACGTTTCTTCGCGAGGACCTTTGCCGCTGCTGCGCAGCATCTCCTCGGTGCTTGGCGCAGCAGGCTGGTTTCACACTGAGCTTTCGCCGCTCCGTCTCTTCCGCACTCATGGCAACTCTTTAGGGTGCAAGGGAGAGAGACAGAGCGACGGATCTACTGTTCGGAACCAGCCCACGGCAAGAGCAGCAGCAGCCGGCGTCTGGCTGAGAACAAACCCCAACAGCAGCAATAGCAGTGGCTCCTCGGCGACGTCGAATTTATCGTCGGGTTCATGTGAGGAATGCCTCGAAAGGCTCCAGCTCTGCGCCGCCGCCGCGCCCGGCCGCGCCCCCCGCCCGGCCCCGCCAGCCGCCGCCACCGCAAGAAGACGCCCCATTCGTTGCGGTGGCCGCGGTCGGCGCGGGCAGGGAGGGGCGCTCGGCCGGTATGCAGGTGAGGCGGCCGGCACCGCCCTCATCAACCAGTGGACCCTTGTTGTGCCGGCCGATTCGGACCCGGAGGTATGCGAGGCTGCCAGACGCGAAAAAGCTGCGGCCCGCTTGTCTGCCCGCGTCTGTCTGCCGGTCAGTCGACCAGTCAGTCAGTCAGTCAGTCAGTCAGTCAGTCAGTCAGTCAGGTTGTCAGTCAGTCAGTCAGTCAGTCAGTCAGTCAGTCAGTCTGGTCTGTCAGATTCCGCGCCTGCATGTCTATATCCGTCAGTTTTAAATCCAAATTAACTGCTCGGCGCATTCGCAGCCCGAAAACATCGGCCTCGGCGGCTTGCGATCATGTGTGATTGTTGGGGAGTTGTTGGCGGCTTGTAATTGGACAAACCAACCAAGCCCTATAGCCAGGCCCTCGGACTCAGGTCCGGGTAAAGTTGAAGCCACCGGCAGCGCGCGCAATACCCTTCCCCCATATAATCCCACTCGTTAAGGGGTGAGAGAGAGAGAAATAGAGAGAGAGAGAGAGAGAGAGAGAGAGAGAGAGAGAGAGAGAGAGAGAGAGAGAGAGAGAGAGAGAGAGAGAGAGAGAGAGAGAGAGACCACTAGCCGCCGTCGGCCGCGCTGGGTGTTCCCGGTGCGCGGTGCAGGCCCCCCGGGGCGTTCCGCAGCACCCCGATGACGACCGCGGCGTGTCGTGCGACTCGCCCCCAGCGGCGTCCAGGAGCCCCACACGGGGCCCGCCGCCGTCTGTGCGGCCACGCCCTCTTTTACTGCCTGGCGGCGCCGGTGTGCCGGGTCAGTGCGCGTGTGTGTTGGTGTGAGAGGGAGAGGGAGAGGGAGAGGGAGAGGGAGAGGGAGAGGGAGAGAGAGAGAGAAAGAGAGAGAGAGAGAGAGAGAGAGAGAGAGAGAGAGAGAGAGAGAGAGAGAGAGAGAGAGAGAGAGAGAGAGAGAGAGAGAGAGAGAGAGAGAGAGAGAGAGAGAGAGAGAGAGAGAGAGAGAGAGAAAGAGAGAGAGAGAGAGAGAGGGAGGGAGCACGCCTGCGCGTGTTAGTGTGCGAGAGTGAGACGAGACCGCGGTCGAACGGCCGAAAGAGAGAATCCATCGACAGTTGGCGCGGCTTTTGCTTTGGTTTCCCCTGTTCGGCCTTCACGGCCTCCCGGATCGCTAATTAGTTGATTGCGGTGATAGAGGGCCGCACACCGGAGAGCAGCGAGGCCGGCCTGCAGCCGCGGGAGGTAAAAAAATAAAAGGACAAAAACAAAAGCAAAAAAGGGAAAAGGAATAGCGCGCGCGCGATAAAAGAAAAAGGGCGGAATGCTTGAGCGGAAGAGCGTTATGATTTGCAAACAAAGGGCTGCAGGGAAAGTTTCCGAGGGGGTGCGCCGAGTGCTTGCAGTCCGGCTTTGTCCGGGGCGGGGGTGAGGCGGGGTGGGTGGGGCGGGGTGGGGCGCCTAAGGTCGACATTGTGTAGCTCATTACGGCCACTACGTCCATCCTCGCGTCAAGCGGCACAATGAACACCGCCACTTCCCCGGCCTCTGCCAGCAACTCCATCTCCGCTACGCTTAAAACGCGCGGACCTGGCGGGTCTAAGTTTTTTTTTGCGTGTGTGTGTGTTTTTTTTTTAAGTTGGCAGCGACAAGGAGGGGGGGGGAGCCACGCCTGCAAACCGTTTACTGTTTCTCTTTTTGTCGGTCGGAGCCGCTTCGGACGCGTCCCGGACGGGGAAGACGCCCCCCTGGACGCAGCCCCCACGCCTCCGCCCAGCTTCAGTGATTCATTAAGATATGCGCCAGTAATTTTTGCTGCGTGAGCCCTGCGCTGTCCAGGGCCGCCACCCTTGCCCCAGGGCCATCGCCACCAAGCCATCCCTTCTTTTTTTCTTCTTTTATTGCGTCCGCGGGGTTGGCAGTGCTGGAGGCGCCTGCTTAGCGGCCGCAGATATACGCAGGTGATTGGGGGCCGCCGGGCGTGCCGGCAGAGATGACGAGATAAGGGAATAATTAGCAGCTAGGCGCCGCGAGCGTCCAGACGGCCTGGACGGCGTCCCGGCGTCGCGCGCCTCGCCAAGGGGTTGGCAGCGCCTCGGCAGCGCCGCAGACTCGCAGTGCGCAGAGGAAGATTCCGGCCCCTCTTTGCGCCCAAAGGGTGGCAACGGCGACAAACATTGTTATTCGCGGCCTATAATATTTCATGCATAATTCTTGCACCCAGCCCCGAGCCCCGGCCCGCCGCCTTCCAGGGAAGGACCAGGACCCAGCCAGTTGCTTCCTCCTTCTTCCGCTCCTTTTCTTCCGAATTTACGGATGCTCGCGACATTTATTTCCGGCGAGGGCACGGCGGGGAGGTCGCGGGGTCGGGCTGGGGGTCCGCCGGGACCGCGCAGGAGGCCGAGCCGAGCCGAGCCGCCACAACACGATGATTCATGCGCGTCTTTGGATTCGCACCTGCCCCGGGCGCGACGGCACGGGGGGTGCCCGCCGAGCCGCACACAGCGGCCCACACACTCATCCACGTTACGCTTCCAAGCTCACCTTCCCGTGACTCGGGACCAGGAACGAGGCGGGGACTCTTCTTCCCCCATCCACCTCATGGCAGGCGGCACGTAACACCAGCCTAACCCAATCAACTCCACCCACACATTAAGATCTCTCTCACACTCTCACACTCGCGCATCGCTAGTAACTCTCAGTCTTCGCGCGCGCGGCTTCCACAAATCTGGCCGACTCTGACCCCCCCCCCTCCCTCCCCCGCTGCAGCGCCAAGTTTGCGGGGCGATTACACACCTAACGCCCGCTGATCACCGCCCCGGCCGGGCCGGGCCGGGCTGCCCTGATCGGATTGGCGGAGACTCTTCCCTCAAGACGCCCTGCCCTCCCCCTCCCGCCGCCGTGCCCGTGCCCCCTGGTGCGTGAGCCTGCCTCGCGGCCAGCAGACTGATTCACGTCGCTCCGTCCCTCTCGCGCCTCGACGGGGCGCCGCAGGAGCGCGAGGGAGACCGACAGCGCGCCGTTCGGATTCGCCGGCGTGCCGCTCCGCCTTCTCCCCGCTCATTTTCCGGCAGATTGACGCCGCCGTCCTCGGCGAGGCCGTCGGGCCGCCGGCCTGTTAGGCATAGTGGTTATTTCGGAATGGAGACGCGCCGCCAACGCGCCGCCAACGCGCCGCCCCCGTCAAAGCAGCGCGTGACGGCGGCGTGCGGCTGACGGAGCAACGACGCCGCCCGCGGCCGCAGGGCACAGCGGGCCGCCGCGGGTACAGTGCGCCGAGTGGAGGCCCGACCACCGCCACGGCCTGCAGGGCCTGCAGCGGCAAGCGCTCCCTCTTTCTCGTCACGGCTGAAAAATACATGTCGACGGTAAACAGCACGGCGGAGCGCGGGGCGTTCACTTAATCACATTTCGTGGGGCCGCCCCGCCCCGCCACAATGCCGGCCACTATTAAACTTACACGGCGCGGCCCGGGACCTTGACTCCGCGCTGCTTCACGGCTAGAGGCGCGTCCGTCCGGAAGTCCTAGCCTCGTTTATTGCTACCTACAGCCACACAGTGCCGGCCTTGTCCATTAATGAGATTCCATTATTCAGCCGCCGCCTAAAATTAATTATTTTATCGCGCCAAATGAAAGGGAGGCCGTGGCCGGGCCGCCGCCCTCGCCGCGCACGCGCGCGAATATCGCCGATTAAAAAGCGCGCCAAAAGGCAGCAGGCCGACGCACAGTGGGTCAGAAGACCGTCAAGGCGGCCGAAATTCTAGACGCGTTTTGAACGCCAGAGTCGCTAAATGGAACCTGAATCGAACGTGTGACCCCACCAATGAATTGCACTCCGAACGAGGAATCCATTGGTGGGGTCACACGTATGTTTCGACTCTCATTTAGCGATTCTGGAGCTCGCAACGTGTTTGGGATTTCGGCTGCCTCAACGGTTTTCTGACCCACTGTGCGGCGCCAAATTGCAAACAACGCAACCGGACTTTCCACTCGGCTGAGCCTCGCCCCGACAGAGGCCTTTTGCTGCTTTCCTGCTCGCCTCGGCCCCGCTCTCTCTCCACCGCCACGACCTCCACTCGGCCGCTAAAAGGAAATAAAGGGGCAGAGGCCGGGGAAAGGGGGAGAGTGGCTTTGCTGCCGTCCAGGGCTATCGGCCTCTCCTCACCTCGCGCGCTGCACCGGTGCAGTCGTGTGCCTCGTGACAGCGGAGAGAGAGAGAGAGAGAGAGAGAGAGAGAGAGAGAGAGAGAGAGAGAGAGAGAGAGAGAGAGAGAGAGAGAGAGAGAGAGAGAGAGAGAGAGAGAGAGAGAGAGAGAGAGAGAGAGAGAGAGAGAGAGAGAGAGAGAGAGAGAGAGAGAGAGAGAGAGAGAACGGGGGCGCGTGCATCCCTCGGGGACAGGCTCAAGTTATGCGGCCGCCGATCCGGAAGTTGACTATTCCATTTCCCACGCGGAACGAAACAACGCGGCTCGCTTCCTGCAGGTGTGGGGGCGTGGAGGGCAGCCCCCTCCACTTGGCGGCTTGACGGGACAGCGCCGCGCCGTGCCGGGCCGCCGCGCGGCGCATAGCCAATTCCAAGCTTGTCACCAATTCCCCGCCAACTCGCCCCACGCGCGGTGGAGCCCACTGGAGAGCGCCCACAATCTCATTTCCACAATCCCGCAATCTTTCCCCGAGACGCACGCCGTGGCCGCCGAGGGCCGCGCGCCGCCGCTTCATACTTTCCGCGTAACCGCAACGGATGCGGCGCAGTTTGTCGCTGCCTGTCCACACTCTCAGACTCTCCCAGACAGAGAGAGCGCGACTCTCGTTAGGGTCGCGCGCTTAGAACGGGTCCGATCCGTGTGTACTCCGCCCGACTGTACTGCGCGGACGCACAGTGGGCCAGAAGACCGGCACCGGGAGCCAAAACTCTAGACGCGTTTTGAGCTCCGTAGTCGCTACACAGGACTCGAACCGAACGTGTCCCATTCAGCGACTCTGGAGCTCGAAAACGCGTCAGGAGTTTTGGCCGCCCGTGCCGGCCGGTGCCTTTGCCCACTGTGAGACGGGGATGAGGGAGTGGCCACCGGAGAGAGCGCGGCAAAAACAGCGTGTTCTTCGGAGACAAACATGCAACGCATCTTACCGGGCTGCCGCGTCCCTGGAGGGCCGTTGCGCCGCGCACGCCGCACCGCCGCCTGATTCCGCGGATCTACCTCCATGAGAGAGAGAGAGAGAGAGAGAGAGAGAGGAGAGAGAGAGAGAGAGAGAGAGAGAGAGAGAGAGAGAGAGAGAGAGAGAGAGAGAGAGAGAGAGAGAGAGAGAGAGAGAGAGAGAGCACTCTAGCGGGAGGCCGCGGTGTATCCGGACGGTTATCTCTTCCAGGTTCACGACCGGGACGAGCACGGCCAGCCCCAGCTTATTGTGGCGCCGGCCGGCCGGCCGGGTGGGCCGACAGGGAGCACAGTGGGACGGCACTCCAAATATAGATGATCCATCCGTATCGGAGCGCTCGGCGCGTCGGTTGCAGCTGCTGGAGTGCCTCTGCCCGCCCCGCCGGCCGACACACGTAGGACTTGGCATCCAACACGGCGGGCCGTCGGCGCACACTGGGCCAGAGGACTGGTGGGGGCGGTGGACTCGAACCGATCGTGTGGTGTGACCCCACCAATGGATTGCTCTCCGAACGAGGAATTCATTGGTGGGGTCACACGTGCGGTTCCGGTCCCATTTGGCGACGCTGGAGCTCAAAACGCGTCTCGAGTTTCGGCCGCCTGCGCCGGTCCTCTGGCCTACTGTGCGGCGGGTCGGTGCGTGGGCTGCATCCTGGGCATCCTGGGCCCCTGCAGCCATTAGGCCGAGCACGGCGCCGAGCGGGCCGAGCTGGAACTAACGGCACTCCGAGGAGCCCTCGCCGCTCGCCTGGAGGGGGAGGGGAGGGGGACCTGGACGGAGATTACTCCATCTGCCCTTGGCTTGTCATGCCAACAAATTGAAAGGAACTCGCTGCAGGCAGTGCAGGCGCCGTGGAGGCAGGCAAGGCGAGCGCTCCGCGGCGCGGCGCGTGGACTACCTGCCGGGCGCTCGCCGCCGCCGCGCCGCCGCGCCGCCGACGAACGGAGTGGGGGGAGGCCTTTTCGAGCGAGCGACGCGGGGCGACGAGCGTGTGAAAGGAGCGGCACGACACGAAATGAATCCCGTAATCCTCGCCACCCCGCCCCACCCCGCCCCGCCCGGTGCGCACGGCTGGCTGGGCCGCCGCCATATAAGGCCGCGGCAAAACGAGGCGCACGCCACGCGCCACCGTGGGTCAGAAGACCGTTGAGGCGGCCAAAATTCTAGACGCGTTTTGAGCTCCAGAGGCTCTAAAAGGGACTCGAATCGAGCGTGTGACCAATAGATTCCTCGTTCGGAGAGAAATCCATTGGTAGGGTCACTCGTTCGATTCGAGCCGCATTTAGCGACTATGGAGCTTAAAACGCGTCTAGAATTTCGCCCGCCTCAACGGTCTTCTGACCTACAGAGCGCGCGTTCCTCGAGGCTGTCCGTCAGGCCGTCAGGAGGACAGTGGCCTTGGCCTCCTACAAGTAGAAGTGCGTGAATCAATTACCGTATGCAAATCAAGACACAGTCGCAGGGTGGGGCAGAGGGGGTAAGCGGTGTCCAGCCGCGCGGCGGTGGTGGCTTCGCCTGGCATCGGCAGCCAGCAGAGAGCGGGGCGTGGCGGGGTGGGGCGGGGCGGGGCCGCCACTACTGCAGGGGAGCGTCCGCGGCCCGTAAAATAAATCCAGATCGCTATCTGCCAAACAGCCTGCACTCCCCTTCCTCCTCCCCTTGACATTCGCTTTGCCCCCCGATTACACTCATCGAAACCGAAAACATACAACAGCGATTCCGATACAGATATGCAGCTTCTGTGCACAGCAGCAGCAGCGGGTCCGCTCACTCAATGATGGCAGAAAGAACGAGACTCAGCTCCGAGCCACACCTGCCCTGTCACAAAAATTCGGTAAAACGCATAACGGTGTCTGGACTCGATTTTCCTAAGGCCGGATATCAGGTTCACTCAAAAAAAAATCGTTTTTTTTTTGAAGAAAAAAATAACCTTACAACAAGCTAATTTACGTGAATGTTTTAAGTAAATTACCGCAACTAAATTTTCCCTGTTACAAGAAACGACTTTTTATGGGGGTGTAGCCTTTTCGGCGGACGTGTACACTGTAGTCCAGTGGGCCGACCGACAACAACACTCAGGCAATTTGTCGGACTCCGCTCATCCGAAGAGGCGACGCGGCCCGCGTGACATTTAAATGAGGTCAGTGGGCAGATAGGCCGGCGCGGGATGCGTGCGTGTGTGTGTTGTGTGTGTGTGTGTGTGTGTGTGTGTGTCTGTGCGTGTCTGTGTCTGTGCGCGTGGCCTGCGGTCTGGGAATGGCCAGCGCACGGACAAACATTCAATTACTCGGATTAGAGACGTCGATCCCCCCCCCCCCTTTTTCCCCTCTCACCGTCAGGGCGCTGATCCCCTGATGCTCGCGCCCTTCCCTCGGTCCCTACGACACCCTTCACACTTTTGTTTTTGCTCGTCCATCGCTTTTCTACATTTACCTGGGTGTGCGTTTGCCCTTTCCTCACGGATCCCCATTGCATGGGAAGCGCGAAAAAAAGCAGCACGCTCATCATGGAACTAACTGGGTACAGGGGGCCTTAAGACCGGTGGGGGCGGTCAAAATCCCGGACGCGTTTTGAGCTCCATAGTCGCTATATGGAACTCGAACCGAACGTGTGACCCCACCCAATGGATTGCTCTCCGAACGAGGAATCCATTGGTGGAGTCACACGTTCGGATCGAGTCCTGCGCCGGTCTTCTGGCCCACTGTGCCGTGGCTGCTACGGGGTCGCAGCGATGCCACGCGATCCCTGACCGCTCCAGCGAGATGGCGCTCCGTGGCGCCGGCGAGCACGTGAAAGTTTTTCGATTAAAGACAAGGCGGTGGCGGGGACCGGCTTCCTTCGGCTTCCTTCCCTCGCGCGCTCATTTCACTCTACAGCGGGCTGCAATTTTTCACGATTCATATCATCGCCCTTGGAAGGCGGCGGGTGGCCGGGGGATCGCCCTGCCGGGATGGCCCTGCCGGGATAGCCCCGCGGCGTCGGGTCGGACGTGCACGGTTCTCTTCGTACCTCGAGGGAAGAATAACTATTACAATGCCATCTAGGGCTGGCGTGGCTGGCGGCCTCGACGTCGTGCTGGAAGCTCCCGGACACCAGCGCCACCACTCACTCGCTGCCGTGCCCCGCGGCGAGGCTGCCGCACCACTGTGATAAAAAAAATGTTAGGTCAAATCGACGTACCCTATGAAATCTCCACCAAGTCCAAAGAGCAAACACTAAACAAAAATTTCTAATCCACTTTTGACTGAAATTTCTTGTACCTGAAACCAAAAATTGCTCACTAGCCAATTTTTTAGGGAGCCCCGGCCGAGGTTTGTTTTGGTATCTGGAGCCAAAAGTTCGGTTTATGGTTCACGATATCTTCGCCGTCGCACCTCGGCAGTCAGTTAGTCCTTTGGGCCGAGCTACCCCGCAGAGCCGAGGCATTATTTTGGAACCCTCCACCGTAAATCGAAACTCGTTGTTCCAGGCAGTCCGGCTCGGCAACTTTGCAGCACAGCAGCAGCAGGCTCATTCCGAAGTGTGGCCTCGTCGCTCTGTCTCCTTCGCACTCATTGGGCGTAGGGAGTGCGAGAGAGACAGAGCGACGACTCTTTGCGGGATCACTCGGCAGGCGAGGCAGGCGGCGTATGTGAGGCGGATGCGCAGGGCGGCGGCGGTGCCGGCGGTGCCAGTTCGGAGGGCAGGTTGGTCTCTGCGGGGCCGACTGCTGCCACGCCAACTTGCCGTCACGCTAGGCCCCACCCCGCCCCGCCCCGCCCCGCCCCGCCCCGCCACGCCGGGGGGTGCCGCCGTGCGCGACCCGACGGACGAATTTATTGGCAGTGAGTTGGACACGGCTGCCACCCTGGCGGGGCCAGGGCGGATCGCCGGGTCTGATCGTGCGCGACCCCAGCCGCACTGCACCCTGAAGCCCGCGCTGCGAGCGCGGCCCTCGAGGACAAGGAGGGCCTCCTCGCGGGGGCCGCCGACGACGCCGTCAAGGTGGCGGCGGAGAGAATCCAACGAGACTCAAAAGTTAGCAGCTCAATTATGATGAAAAATAAAAACTGAAGCAAACCATATAATTTCGAGGTTTATTCGGCGTAAAGACAATGGCGCCGTAAACGACGTGGCTGCTGACACTCATCTCCATTTGGCGCAGCAAACGCTCAAAATTGAAGCAGCGCTAATGACTGTAGCCAGTCTCCCGTCTCCTCCACGCAAATTGCAGCGTGTTTTGCGGCCGAGCAAAACCCTTGCCGGAGACACGAGAATCTCCCCCCCCCACCCTTTCCCCTATTTCCGCCGGACCACAACACCAGTACTATTGGCAGGCCGAGAAGGCACTTACGCAGATATAACCGTCCCGTTCAGCCGGAGTATAGTCCGTTCAGACACAGCGGAAGGTCCGGAGTATAGTCCGTTGTGAGGCAGCGGTGACTCTCGGTGACACTTGGTAGCGGCTTGTCGCTGTCCGGATGGAAGATGGATGCAGACGTATCCGCCCGGCGGACCGGTAGACCGGTGGGCCCGTCCAGCCGCGTGAATGATCACGCGGAGGCCGCGGACCTGGCCGTCGTGTCTGGCCGCGCACAGTAGGCCAGAGGACCGGCGCAGGCGACCATTAGCGACTGCGGAGCTCAAAATTTTGACCGCCTCCACCTGTCTTCTGGCCCACTGTGCCGCGCCCCGTGGGCATGACGCCGTCGTACGCCGGGGTTGAGGCCCGGGGCGGCCATCCATCAGCCGGCACTCGTCGCCGTGCTGGTTGATGACCTGGGTCACGTGCGCGGCCATGCGGCGATCGGGGCGTGCCGCAGGACTCGCAGGCACCGCCCAGCCCCACCACGCTCCCCGCCAAGGGCCATGTCACATCAGGATCCATGGACCCATCCGTCTGTCTGTCTGTCGGGGGTGGTCTATCTTCGGCGTTTTGGTGGTCCTTCTCTAAGTGGGCGCGAGATGGCCGTGAAGCAGGTCGAGCCACGTCAAGGAGATCAGTAGTCTAGGCGGACGAGCTCGGGACGGGCCGACCTCCCCGGACCACTTAAACGCCTGCATTATTTCGGCTCGGACATCGCACACCCCCTGATGGGTTGAACGCGGACTAAGATGTGGGATGCGAGAATTGCGGTGGAAATTTCTGGCAAACTTCCAAGACTATAAAAGCAGAACTATTAAATACCGAAATTAATTCAAATTGTCGGATTTAATTTTTGAACGGCCTCTCCCAGTACCTTACCATTATTTGTTTTTCATGCAATGAGTATTTTTAAATTAATCTCGTGCTTTTCAAAAAAAAAAGTTTTCTTGTTGAACCGGGACTTTTTTTCCTGCGAGGGTGCATTCACATGAGTGATATGACTTGTGATTTTGCAATACACCCACCGACACGGTGCAACAACACGGCTCGAGGTTGTTTCCCTGGCACCGCACTGCAGAGCAGCGGGGACAGCCTGGGGAAGGTAAAAGGCCCCGTTAAAGCAACGGAAGCAGTTGAAAAGGCACGCAGCGCACGCAGCCGCTCCATCCGTCGGCCCCTTATTTCCCACACTCCTTGGAGACACGGCGGGGCGGGGCGGGGCGGGGCGCGCTGCTACCGGCCGTACAAGGCGGAGCGGGGCAAACATCGTCTGCGTGTATGAATATTGCATCACACTCGAACGAGTACAAACAGCTAGACCGGCGGTGCCTTGGCGCTGCCGTGCCCGCCGCTACACGCGATTCCCGGGGAATGGCCAAATACGGCGTGCCGGCCGGCAGCCTCCTTGTTTGCCTTCCCCTCGCCGAGTCGTTTTTAATGAGATGTCGAATTGGCACTGCGTACTCCTTTCCCTGGCCGACAGAGCCGCCAAAGGAGCAGCAGCAAGACAGCCGGCTGGAAATATACCACTTTTTTTTTTTCAAGGCGGCGTGTTTAAGCACACTACATTTTCCCGACTTTTCTCTGTTTGTAATAGTTTTTTTTTTAAGTTTTTTTTTTTTTAATAAAATAAAAATATTTTGAATCTCTTTTTCCCCACCCGATAGTATCTTCCCGCCCTCGTCCACGTGGCCCACGAGCTCATAACGCGACCGCCGCGAGCGGCGCGACGATGGCTGCGGCCGGCTTGTTTGTCGGCGACCCAACTGCCGCCCTGAGCCAGTCATTTTCTCATTAGCGGTAAATGACTCGTGAAGGGCCGACAGGGCCGACGGCGCGGCCAGGGACTTCCGATTGCTTTTGTGTCTTAATCTCCGCGGGGCCCCGGGGACCGCCTCCACTCCACACCGTGGCGGCGGGCTACACCTGCAGTAGGAGTAGGCGACGTCGCCCGAAAGAGGCAGCGCCTCTCCGCCCCCTGCACCCCGGGCCCCCGCACTCTCTGCCCCCCGCACCCCCGGCCCCCGCACTCTCTGCCCCCCGCACTCTCCGCCCCCTGCACTCTCCGCCCCCGCACTCTCCGCCCCCGCACTCTCCGCCCCCGCACTCTCCGCCCCCGCACTCTCCGCCCCCTGCAGCCCCGGCCCCGCACTCTCCGCCCCCTGCACCCCCGGCCCCCGCACTCTCCGCCGCCACGGCAACAAGGACAACAACAAGGACAGGCGAGATGATGAGATTAGATGGAGCAGCAGGCACCCCGTCGAGTGGACGCTCGGCAGCTTCATGATGATGGCACGGGGCCCTCGAGCACGGCGACAGCCGATACGGCCGAGAGGCCGGCAGGGGGTGCATTGTGGCGAGCTCAGTGGCGAGCTTGGTGGCGAGCCCGGTGGCGGCGGGGCGGGGCCGCCCCACCTCCACTTAGTCCTGGAGTGTCCGTCCGGTGTCCGCGTGTTCCAGAGGGAGGAGGGAGGCGCCGGGTATTCTTTATGATGGAGCCCTTTGTTCCTGCAGCGCCGTCAACAAAGAGCCGGGCCCCCGCCGCCTGAGCCCCGCGCCCTGCTAACCTGAGAGCGCCGCGCCGGGGCACTACATCAGCACGCCGCCCGTCGCTCTGTCATCGAGTGAGCCCCATTTTTCTAAACCCGACTCTGCATGCGGTATTGTTTCAAAAAAAAAAAAAAAAAAAAAAAAAAAAAAAAAAAAACAGAAAGAATGAGAATGAAAATCCAGTGAGGCTTTCCGCTGTTGTTGTCATCGGCCAAAGCCCACATCGAGAGGCGCGAGGAGTGCAGAGGGTGCAGGTCACCACGAGAGAGAGAGAGAGAGAGAGAGAGAGAGAGAGAGAGAGAGAGAGAGAGAGAGAGAGAGAGAGAGAGAGAGAGAGAGAGAGAGAGAGAGAGAGAGAGAGAGAGAGAGAGAGAGAGAGAGAGAGAGAGAGAGAAGGAGAGAGAGAGAGTGAGAGAGAGAGAGAGAGAGGAGAGAGAGAGGAGGGGGCTGGAAACTACAAAAACACCTTCATATTTGCAGCCAAGTAAGTGGCGGCGGGGCGGGGCGGGCGGAGTGGCCTCACCTGGGCGGCTCTAAGTAGGGGCGCCTGCCGCGCCCCGCCATGGAGGCCGCGCCCGCCGCGCCACGGCGGCTTTGTCGCCTTTCAATATCTCGGGGACAAAGCGTAAGGTGATTCCGGTTTGGCTCTGAGCCACCCCTCCTGGCGAGCGCCCCGCGCCGAGCCCCGCGCCGAGCCCCGCGCCGTCTGGGCCCAGCCCGGCCTGCGACTGGAGGCCCTTGAGACCGCCGGCGGCACCGCGGCCGCGACGGGAAGCGGCAGACCGGCTCCGTCGCACAGTGGGCCAGCGCAGGCGGCTAAAACTCCAGACGCGTTGTGAGCTCCAGAGTCGCTGAATATGGGACTCGCACGACCGAACGTGTGACCCCACCAAAGGATTGCTCACGGAGGAATCCATTATTAGGGTCACACGATCGGTTCGAGACCCATTTACCGACTCTAGATAGCTCAAAACACGTCCGTAGTTTTGGCCGCCTGCGTCGGTGGATAAGGACAGCAGGCGCTAACCTAACCTTGACTACTGAAAACATAACTAAACAGCAGTCGCTGTCCTTGTCCTTCATCGTGGTGCTCGGGGCGCACCCTCGACCCCCTGATGGCCCTGATCCGGGACGTGGCCCTGGCAGCCCGTCGGTGTGCCTTGGCAGGCGTTACAAAAGCCTCCCCTCCTGGGTCACGCTCCTTCCGCTCCACGGAGCAGCTGGATGGCAGTGGCGGGGCTCCGGTCCGGGGCCTTCCCCCGGCCCAGTGGATCTCCAGTCGAAGATCTCCATGGCCGTGACGTCGGCGCGCCGCGTGACCGAGGACGAATATATAGCAGCGAGCGCTTTCTTTGTTTATTGATCGGCCGTCCCTCCTTGTTGGCGGCCACGCGGCGCCGCTGTTAAGTGGCTGATTGCCGGCCGGGCCGGCGCCGCGCTCCGTCCCCCTCGCACTCGCGGGCCGGCCCGTCGGGGTGCGAGAGAGACAGAGCGATGGAGGACTAAGCAGCCTGCTCAGATTTCTCTCCAAACGAGGAAGCTATTGGTGGGGTCACACGTGTTCGATGCCAGTCCCATTTAAAGACTCTCGGGCTCAAAAACGCGTCTAGAATTTCGTCCGCCTCCACGGTCTTCTGACCCGCTGTGCGCACGCCCCGCGCAGTAAGCCTTCCTCCAATCCCAAAACTACTCGGCCCGCCCCCTCGCCACTGTAGCTCCTCATTCGGCTCGGCGCGGCTCGGCGCGGCTCGGCGCGGCTCGGCACGCGGAGTGCGTGCTCCGAGGTGATGTATCGGTCGCTAGGTGCGGAGAGGCCCCACGGAGCGGCCCCAGTCCTCGGGCCGAGTCCCCTCACCCCCCCCCCGCCCCGCCCCGCCCCGCCACGCCCCGCCCCGCCACGCCCGCTGCGATGCCCGTCCTCACCGCCGCCTGATAAATTGACCACATGCACGAAGAAAACGGGCCGCAACAAGGCGTGGAAAAAGCTCGGTGGTCAACGGGGAGGGGCGGGGCGGCCTGGGGGTTGGTGTGGTTTTTGCGGCGCTCCCTTCCCGCCCCGCTGTTTTAGGGAGTATCATCCTGCCCGACCCTTATTGCTTCGGGGTGAGGGAACCGTTTCCTGTCCCGTTTTGGACCTCTGCTCTGCGATGGCCTCGTGGTGTGACCGGGTTAAACATGAGACGACGGGAGTTTGGGTTTTCCACAAGGTCTACACTCTCGTCCCTTCAATAGGCATTTTATAAATAATCATTGACGTTTGTGCACATTAATGAGATTTCGTTAAGAAGCTTAACCGATTTGTCAAGACAAAATTGATAATAATACAAAGTGTTACAAATAAAAATGTTAATGAGATCATTAATGTGCACAAACATCAATACGTTATTAAACAAAAAAATCAGTGCGAGTCTGAGAGTGCACTATTTTCCCTCTGCCCGCTGATTCAAGAACCAGCAGGCGTTCTCGAACTAGGGCGTCCTGTAGCGGTGCGGCAGAGACAGAGCGACGAGGCGCTGTTCAGGCTGCAGGCGGATTCCGAGTGGGAGGTCTCTCTCTCGCACTCATGGGGCGTCTCTTAAGGGTGCGAGAGAGACAGTCCGACGAGAGCACTGTGCGGAATCCGCCTGCTGCTGCATCGTGCGTTTGCAGCGGGTTCCTCTTCGGCGCCACATCGAGGCACGTCTGAAGGGCGGTGGGGCAGGGTGGGCCGGTCGGCCGGCCGGACTGGGCATTGGCCCAACTAGCCGCCCTGCCGCTCGGCCGGCAGGCTGTTGCTGTCTCTCTCGCTCCCGCGGGCGGTGCGCTCCACGGCCCCACGGGTGCGAGAGAGACAGTGACGACGTGGACGCCAGGGACGGCCCGCCGTGTTGACAAATAATTCAGCAGCCTCCGTCTTTTTGTGTGCGCCCCGGCGGTACCTCTCCGGCCACTGCGTGTGGTCCCCCTCCCCTCCCCTCCCCCTCCAATCAGCCGCGAACCCCCCGCCCCCGGGGCCCCCACCCCCCGCCGTCCCCAAGGCCCACGTCATCAGTTTTATTGTTCTAGCTGGGCTGGCGGGGCTGGCGGACGTGCAGGCTGCTGCACATACGTCGCCACGTCACGGCCGGACGGCAAACACGCCGGCCGGCCGGCGGCAGGGAAGGCCAACAAGGCCAGCAACAGAAGGCAAAAGGTGCGTGCGGCGCGGTGACCAGAAGACCGGCGCAGGAGGCCCCAACTCTCGACGCGTTTTGAGCTCCAATCGAGGCTCAAATCGAACGAGTGACACCCCACCGACGGATTCCTCGTGTGCGGAGAGCAATCTATTGATAGGGTCACACGTCCGGTTCGAGTCCTGTTCAGCGACGCTAGAGCTCATAACGCGTCGAGACCACGGTGTGACTGTCGTGTCGTGGAGGCCGATTATTCGGCGGCGACGTGTTG